>JAYMTF010000307.1:0-40483 GCA_036897485.1 Pelargonium nanum
AAACGAGAAAGACCGCAATTACTTATTCGTCAACTCAAGAGACCGCCGCCGCTCTGAAAATCAGGCGCAGCCGCACGAAAACCCTAATTGACTCTTAAAACGGCATAGGAAGAAGAAATCCTAGTATGAGATGAATTACAAATATATTTAATTTTAATAATATTATTTCCTTCATTAAAAAAAAAATTAATTAATTCCAATGTAGTAATTTCAATAAAATAACTTTTACTGTCAAGTATGGAGTAACTTTTTTCTTTTAATAAAATATTTTAAAAATATGTAACCCTAAAACTAAACATTCTTTTTTCTCTATTTCTTTTCACAGCCTACAGATTCTGTTTCCTCTTCTTAGCTTGATTTTCACTCATATTTCGTAGTCAGAGAATGATCAGAAGGTCATCGAATTGCCAACGACTCCGTTGCGAATCCGCCTCCGATTCGCGAATCGTTTTGAACTCGTTGGGTGAGAAGCGAATCCGCGATTTCTAGGTTGTTATCTCTCTTTCAGTATCTATCCTCTCTGTTATGAAGAGGAACATAGAATAAGCTGAAGAAAAGGAACAAGAAGAAGGCCATTTGAAATGCAAAGGCTTGAAGACACGGTTCGTCGGACGCTGCTGGGGGTTCTTCGTCAATATGTCAAAGACATCCAGAGAGAGCAGCTCAAAATCACGGTTTGGAGAGGTATTTTCTCCATCTCTCGCTCTCGCTAATACCGTTTTCAATTGATGTTCATAATTGTCTTGTGAATTGCCCTCATTTTGTAATAATTTATTTCCATCTTCTCGTGTAGGAGAAGTATTTCTGGAGAACATGGAGCTGGTTCTTGAAGCCTTCGATTACCTCCAGTTGCCATTTGCCCTAAAGGAAGGTATTATAGTCTTCCTCTTTTTGCTGCTTCTGGTTGTTACTATGACGGAGTCTTTCCCAACTGAAAAAAAAAGCTGATTCCTTTATTGGTTGCTCCTCTGGTATTTAACTTTTTAGTTTATAACATCTTGCTACTTGGGGAAAAATCAATATTCGATTTAGCATCTTTTAGAAATTTGTTGACCCTCTTCCATAATTTTTTTCTATGATCACATCTTAATGACTATCATTTGGACAGTGGGAATTGTGGGATAGACTTGGACTGTTTGAATTTGAAGATAAGAAAGAACTTTGCATGCTCTTATAGAGTTATCCGACATAGTTGATGATGATTGAATTCAGAATAGGTTGTGAATTTTATGTTGTACTGCCACGAATAAGAATCAAAATAATCTTTCATATTAATTTTTTCCTCATTAGTCGTTTTTACCGTCTAAAAATTGATGTTACTTTGGTTAGATGAAGTAGGAATTAGTGTGTGGCAAAGTTAGACTGCGGAGATTATGTGAAAAAAATCAGGCTTGCAAAGCGTTATTAATCACATTTTCATAAAATAGATTAATTATTGATGGATTTATTTTTAAAAAGAATAGATGGAGGGTCTTGTTATATTTGACGAGAAAAATGGACGCTGCATCTAATATTGGGAAAAAGTTATTGATGTGTTTCTTCATTATTTTTGTGTTGATTGTTATCATTAGAAGAAAGGAAAAAGAAACAAAAATTGTTGGTATGCTGAGATTTTATTGTATAGGCATGTATTGTTTGGTCTTAGTTTGACGGCTAGTTGGAATTCATGAGCAACCAATTTAGGCAACTATAATTTTTTTCTTCTTGAAATTCTTTGTTTAATGTATTGTTTGTGGGTGTGCAATGTCGTGCTTCTTCTTTGAAGGACAATAGGCTATACTCTATAGAATAAATGCTGCATGCGCATTAGTTGTAAATCCCTCAGAGACAAAGGTGGGTGTATATGTTATAAAGCTTGATTTGTAATATTTCTATTTCATTATGGAAACAAAATTAGAATAGAACCATAAGAAACTTCCTTATTTCTAAGCCTGTGTATTGCCAGAAAGTCATGATAAGACTCAATCTAGTATTTTTTTTCTTCATAATTATTTAATTAGTTTTTTATTTTATTTTTTTATAGCCAAGTTGTTTAGAATGGACATATGCTTTCCAGACATGTATTTTTCTAATAGACATAATTATATAAACAGGTCGGGTTGGGAAGTTAAGCATCAAAATCCCATGGAAAAAGCTTGGTTGGGACCCCATTATAATTACTTTGGAAGACGTGTTTATTTGTGCATCCAAAAGGGATGATCAAGAGGTAATTATTATTCTCACAATTCTTTGTGGAAGAAAGAAATATCTCATGGTGGTACTTGAAACCTTGTCTTAACATGAGAGGAATTAGAAGCCTCAATTTATTTTCCACATTTCTGCCCGCTTGGATTGAATAATCTTAAATATCAGAAATTCTGAATATTTCAATAATTTAGATTTCTAGATTGTGATTTTTTGAAAAATTAAAAATATTGTGTTTGTTTACCTAAAGGGAATCTTATGTATTGCGTTGAGCCGTGAAAAGTAACTAACTTGAATGTCAATATAATGACATTCGTACCACTATGCCTAAGCAATCATAATATTATTACTACTTAGCAAAACATGGTTATTTGTTACTAGAAGTAAATGAGAACAAGTTCAAATGAAGACGACAAAAAATATAGTATAAAACTCATTTGTTGCTATGGCACAACCCTCCTATCCTATAATATTGGTTTACAATTAAAATAGTCAAGAGTCCAAAGTTGCCATTAATCACTATTAATGGAAGAATGAACAAGAGTCAAACATCCAATGTTATAATAAAACACATATAGCAATAATAAAATTAGAAATACATAGCCAGTGAATATCAATTGCTTATAATAATAGAATATACAACAACAGTTACAATAGAACAAGCAAGTTATATAAACTACAAAAACAAAGAAATTATTTTCACGTCTATAAGAGATTTAATATGAAAATAAAATAAAATAAAAGGATATGTGGTTGAAGGCTCTGAAAAGAGTTGGGGATCAGAAGGTTGAAAATGAGATAGAGATTAAAAGTTTATTTTAGTTAACTGAGTTGATTTTGTTGTTGTTGTAGCTATGAAAGGATCGATATTCAATGGGCAATACAAGGATATCATAGGAAATATAAGGGCATATAAATAATTACATGATCATGACATAAGTTTGTAAATAACTGGATAAGAAATTGTAATAAATGTAGATAAAAAATGATATTGAGGTTATATAATACATTTTGAAAATTCTGAAAATGTTTTTAACAATAGGAAAGATGTTATATGAAATTGTAAATGAGCACTTGTTTCTCATGTGTCAGTGGAGCTTGGATGCAGTTGAAAGAAGAGAATTTGCTGGCAAAAAGGCCAAACTTGTTGCTGCTGAGTTGGGAAAATTCTCGAGACGTGTATGTGGTGAGTTAATTAAACTCCACTTTCAAGTGTCATTAATGTATTCATTTCAAAGTATGTCTTTCTTTTTAGTATCTTTTCTAGTTACAAAGACCAAATGTAGTCATTCTTGTTCCACATACAATTGAAGTCATTTTAATTTGCATTTATGAATTATATATAAATTTATGTCATTTTTCTTAGTTGAAATTTGCAGTGTTGGCGTGTCAGTATTGTATTGTATCATTGTCTTGGTTAGTGTCTGCATTGCATTGTCATTTTAAATCAAAGGGCTCTAAGTTCACAAGCAGAACTTCCATAACAGGAAATCTTTTGCCTTGGAACTTGTTGGAGCATATCATGAACAAATTATTTTAAGAGAATCCAAGCATGTAATGGAATCAGCTAAGCCAGCGACTCATGTTGAGCAAGTGTGGCAAATCTCATACTAATTGCTTTGTTGCTCTCATTATGTGTTAACAACCATTTTCTAGTGTACGTTCCAGTTACCTTTGATAATCCCCTAAGAAAGCCTGATTTATACATTTGAGTTAAAAATTTAGTGATTCCCCCATATTCCTTTGATCCTACCTACTCCTTTCAGTTTCACTGTAGCTTCCCCTTGCATGGTTTAGGCAATCGATTGCTTTAAGTACACCTGTCTTTTGCTTCTCTGGCCTAACTACTGTTATCCGGATCTCTGGTCATTTCAAAAGCCTTGCTTTAGAATTTGTGGAAGCTTTGAACAGTAGTATGCACTGATGTATGGCCTTTGTATATATATATATATATATATTGTAAATTTCTTATGGTAAAAGATATGTTTCAACTGAATCTTCATGTGGTCGGCAATATCTTTAGCAGACACAGATATGTGGTCATTCAGCGGAGAAACTTTATTTTATCCATTTAGGGACATGGATTCCTTATATCTACCTGTTATTTTCTGCAGATAATCAGGCCGGACAATCATTTATGTCGTACATTACTGCAAAGGTGAAATTAATATACATATTCTAGTATTTTTATTTATAATATCAGTGTCTATGTTATTAGTTATGATAAAGATAAAACTGATAGGCACTGTGATTGATATTCTTGCTTATTGTAACATAGGTCTATATCAGTCTTCCTTGAGATGTAACTTCATGCCTTAACACTACTTGTGTTTCTTTCTATTCTTAGGTTCTTGACAACATCCAGTTATCCATTAGAAATTTCCATGTTCTATACAGGGACATGAAAGGTGACTCAGTAAGTGAACTGTGAACCCCTTTTTGTATCTTCACATGTCCCTTCAACACTGTATTATCAATTGTTCTTTCATATTCTATCTCAGACATCTCTATATTTTTCCTCAATCACTTCTCTATGTTGCCAGGATTTTTCTTTTTGTTATTTTGTTGAAACATTTTGTGTGTAACTAGTTCCATGATTGTTTTTTCCTCTCTGTGCAATACCAGTTTTGGAAGGCACAGCCTTACCCTTACATATCGCAGTGCTGATACTTGATTGCTGTAACAATATATATGGATCTCAAAACTAAAATTTGAAGGGTTCTATACATGATTTTGAGGCAGTTTAGAGAAGTCCCAACATGTTTTTTAAAATTGGCTAACATTAGGTAGGAGAATGGATAAAAATAATAAATATGAGAAATGATGGAGAAGTTTGAGAATCTGAAAAAGGCATGAAAATGTGGTTGAAAAGATACTCATTTGGTAATCAGTTCATATGCTCACTATTCACTTATAACATCGCTTCATATAACATTGTAATATTGCATTAAATACATAATAATTATAATGATATCTATCTCAAACTTGTTTGCCTATGTGACATAGTGTTTATGAACCAAAACCTTTACATTTTTCTGACTGTTTTATGTTAACTATAGATATCGAGTCAAGGTTGAAGTTGATTAATTTCTCTTTATGTCCAAATGCTTTCAGGTAAATGTTATGCTTGGTGCAAGGCTTTCCAGCTTGACAATAATGAAGCAAAATCCGGTTGGGTAATCTCTTAGGTTAATTTCTAATGTAATGTTAGTTCAATGTGTTTACCTTGCTTTCTTGTAAAATCAAATTGTCATATCTTCATTAATTTTTTGAAAATTTATCTCTTAAGCTCATATTACTCCATTGCTGGTTTTCTCATGATGTTACTTGGCCATAAATCCTTATACTCTGTTCATATTAAATGCCCATTATACTAAAACTGGATCATCCATTGAGCGTCCACTTTCCTTGTTGGCAATAGATTATAGCTAGGTTTCTAATAAATATCCTTTAAACTATTTAGTTATAACAACTTGTTGATTATTATTATGGCCTTGGTACTAGTTGAAAGCCACACACAAATTTATCATTAATGTTTGCAACAAGTCAAACAAGACACTTGTTGTGAGGCAGTAGTATATTGTTTTGTATGCACATTCTTTATTTGCGTCATTACTATTTTTAATCCTTGGTACCATGTAAGAACTTTACGAGAATGTTGTTATCAAATGTCGAGGCAGGAGTTTTGTATTTCTCTAGAATTCATGGTGAACATTATGGCTATGTTTGTCATTCCATATGAGTGCAATAGGATTGGTTTGGGTATGGTATTTTAAATCCTTTCCAATGTTGGCAGTCAGCTGGATAGAATATGCTGTCTCCTATTCAGTATATAACTGAATAAAGTTACATATAAATTTGTTTGTTCATTTTTTATGGCCGATTATAACAAACCATATCTAGAGAGGGAAAGGATGAAGCTGGGTTGAATTTTTTTAAAAACCAGTTACCATCAACAAGGTGGCTTACGAGGGGAGACGGTGCAAAAGTTTACAAGTGGTGGCTAAGTTGAGTGCTGGTAGAAAGATAAAACAAAATGCCTCCTAAGAACAACCTGACCTGCAATATGTTGGGCTGCAATGTGGTGACCTACGTCATATTTGCAAGCAATTTGGGCATCTCTCTGTTTCAGTCTTGTGCTAGGTATGTGATAGGAGGTATGATAATTTTTAGGCAAATGCTAAATAGCCTGAATTTATTTGTCTGGTGCATTTCCTGGAAATAGTGCACTTGGGCAAGGCTAGCTGCATTTTTTAGTGGAAGGAAACAGGACCCCTAAAATTTTTGTTGAATAAAGAAAGATGAGTTTCCCTTGGAGTTGGGTGCATGACAAACCTTACCCCAATATGATCTGCATTACACGAAAATGATCAGTAATAAACTAAATGCAAATAATATGTCATATGCAAGTGTTGAGCTTATAAATACCTGAAAGTAGCATTAAAAGGCCTAAACTAGGAAATGGAGATGCAAAACAAGCTGAGATTGAACCAAGATAACCAGCAGTTGCGCTCTTCCATGTCAAATAGAATCACCTCTAAATAAGTTGAAAACAAATTTGGACTAATTAGTTGGGTAGGTAGTAATACTCTTGTCCTACTTCATTGTATTGTGGGTTTCGAAAATCCCATGCTAGTGGAATGCATTTATCCCTTAGATAGGCTTTATCCAATGATTTGGTTCCACCTAACACAGATATGAGTCAGCACCAGAAGATACTAATTTTCCAGCTCTAGTATGGCCGTCAAACCTTAAGAAGTAGTAAGGATTCTTTGATGGCAAACAGAGATTTTGTTATTAGTTGAATGAAGACAGAATGATATAACGTATCTGGATGTATAAGATACTAACAATACTTAGTTTTCTGTTCATGAATACTCCAATTGACATGGCTCATATTCTCTTCATTTTAATCTTTGTTTGGTTTTTCTTATCTGTATGAATCTTTAATCTTATTGGAGTAACTAAGTTTCATCTAATTCGATTTTAAATTCTTGCATCATTAGATTATCTGGTGTGAGAGGGGCCCAAGTAAACAAAGTTGTGGAGGTTACTGGTTTGGAGATTTATTGCAGCACGTCTCAAGGTGCTTATGATTTGGTGAGCATGGACGATGTTGGGGACTCCAAATTCTGGGGCAATACAAATGTTGAACGCAATAAGCATGATCATATATTGGCACCATGTGACGTTTCAGTGTCAATATGGGTAAGTGGTCCTGGTATATATGCATGTCTACAGGACTAACTTGTTGAACTGAATGTGATGAATTTGTTCAAGATGAATATGAAATAATGTATTGGGATAAATGGGTGTAATGCATTAATATCGCTTCCTAAAAGCTTGACCTTTTTGTTTATTGCCTTCAAATATGATGGAACTGGTGGGTGGAGTATCTTACATGGATATATATTGTAACTAATTGTAGTTCTGAGCATGAACAACCTGAAGTGAAGCAGGACATATAGGGGGTTACATTGATAGTGTTATCATTTCTCTATCTTTACTCTTTTTTTTTTTCTGGCACGGTGTGTTGTTTTTTTTCTTATGTGTTTTGAATGCCATTCTCCCCTAGGTTAACAAATCAGGAAAGCTTGATGATGATGCTCCCCAATATTCTATTAGTGCTGAGTTAACTGGCTTGGTTGGTGCACTGTTTTTCTCAGTTACTTGATGCTCCTTTGGTATATTTATGTACATGTTATATATTGGTTTCATATACACTTGTCTATTTTTTAGGTCATGTCTTTAAATGAGGTTCAGTTGCAACGGATCTTGATCCTATGGGATTACCTTTCGACATATCCAATGAGGGAGAAGTAAGTTTAGCACTGTATGATTATTTTTACTTCTAGATTTATTTATTTATTTATTTTTCATCATCGCAGTTCCCTAAATATTGTTTCTCATTCTTTTTTAATAAGAGACTTCACTCTCGTCTTTGAGAAGGTTTTCATGGAGAATATGATAAACCGAGGCATATTAAGCTGGCCAAAATTAAAAGCAAAAAGAAAGACCAATCAAGAATATGTTAAGATTCCCACAAATTTAACATGGTATCAAAACCGTTTGATCTTTTGTTTTGAAAGTCTCTTCAAGCTTCCACAATTCCAGTGTCAACTTTAGGCTGTTTGCCCAAAGCTTAATTTTTCTCTTCTAGTGTTTTAAAAAGCGCATTTGAGGTGCAAAGGTCCTCTGGGGCTTAAGTGCGAAGCGCACGTTAAAAAAAATTATAAGAAAATATTAATTTAATATATTTAAATATTTGTATTAGTATCCCTAAAAAAAATTATTATATTAGTACGATTAAAGTATTCTAAAATAACACCATAAATCATAATCTAGCAACATTTCAACTCTATTGACCACAAAAACAAAACAAGTTCAAGTTAAAAAGAAAATCATAAAATAATACCATTTACATTTAGAGTTAGAGAACTCTATTTTTTAATGTATCCCGTTTCGAAAGAATATGAATTTCATTGCTACTTGATATACAAGTTGGGCCCTCCATTTATCTAATTAAACTTTTGGGTTGGAGTCAAGTATACCACTTTTTTACTACGGCGATGTTTATGATTCGTGAATTGTATTAAGGCAGGGATGAATTTTAAGGAGTAGCATCTATAAAAGTGAGATGAAATTCTAAACCAAATCTCTCTCTCAACCTTCAACTTCAAGTGTTCTTCAAGTCTAAGAATATGACTATTATTGCCTGTATACATACATTGTAAAATTCAATTCATGAATATCATGAAATCAAGAAAGATCATCTCCTAAGGGACCACCTAATGGTTCAAGACACTTTTTTATATAATTTTTTTATGTGAGGTTGTGGGTTTGAATCCTGTTGAATGGGGTGGGGGTGGAGAAAATGGGAGAGCTTCCACCTACCGGGTAGCTCAGCCCATTGGGTTCAAAAAGAAGAAGAAATCAAGAGTTTCTCAAATTTAACACCATTCAATGATGTAGGTATGGACGATATCGTCCTTGGCACAGCCCTTTATCAAGAAAATCCGCTGGTTGGCCAAAAATATGGTGGCATTACGCACAAGAATCTGTCCTATCAGATGTGCGGAAGAAACTGAAGAGAACTTCGTGGAGATACCTTGGACACCGACTGTAAGTTTTGTCTGTTAGAATTCCTTGCATTACACAATGTAAAAGTAAGAATTTAGTTGATTATTGTGTCAAATTTTTCTAGATGCCACATTTTGTATTCTATTTGCTGCATAATGGAAATTAGTTTACACTTGGTCACTTACTCATGCTTAAACATGCTCCCTTTGCTGTGCACCAGCTTCATTTTCCAATAGAATCTGGAATTTTGTAAACATACAACGGATACATATACCAGCATAAGTTTTCAAGTGTGATTTCAGATGGTAACTTTTATTAAGTTCATGTCCCTTTATCTTCAAAAATCAAAATCATTGCCAGTTTGTAGTAAAGGGAACTTTGTACTTCAATGGCTTTTTATTGCAATTTTTGTTTCTTGTGGCTACCCATAGTTTTTAAACTTAAATATTACTATGGGTGTGATTTTATTGCTATTGTGGGCCAACATTTCACAATGTTAAGTTTGCTGCCTCATAACCTTGAGGTCAGCGGTATGAGTCAGGGAAATAGTATTTCTGCAAGAAAAAAAGAGAGGGCAGGACTGTGTACTAATATGATCTCTCACCTCAAAATGGTGAGAGCCTCATGCAATTGATCACCATTCTGGTATTGCCATTATGGAAAACCATAATGGGCTTGCACGTGAGGGGATGTCCGTATTAGAGTACTCCCTCCTTCACAAAATAATAGTCCATTTTCTTTTTTAGGGATATCTCTAATTTAAGTTAATTAGCATACCTTGAAATTGTGATAACAAGAGTACATTGGGGCAAAGGGGAAAAACTAATCCTTATTAGTTAATCCTCAGTCTCTACAAGAATGGGAAAGGGGGCAATTATTTGGGACAAAGGGAGTATAAAGTTAAAATGGAGCTTTCAACTATCAACTTAAGATTTTTGTTGAGTCGGTCCTCTAACGACTGCCTTATACTTATTTCCATATCTAAAGCAAAACAACCATTATCTTGGTTACAGGAGTTATCGCCGGAAGTATGTGAACTTGTACAAAACTAAACTGCGGAGTCTTCAACAAGAACAGGTAATGCCATTAATTTATAACTGATCCTTCACAGAATGTCTTAATTTCAATTTATTATTATTATTATTATTATTATTATTATTATGGATAAAGATATCTGTAACTGTAACCTTGCCACTCGTTAATCTCTCATTAACCTTTTGGTGCTATATTTGCTCCCAGAATTGTGGCAACATTAAAGTATTGATACTTCCCAATATTTCTTTCTTTCCTCATAATTATTTATTGGAAGTGTATTTTCAATTTGTCTTTATCAGTTAGTAGATAAAACCATTCTTCATGAATTGGAGCAAATGGAGAAAGAATCTGACATAGATGATATATTGAACTTCAGGTCAGCTGCTGAATGTGAGTTGCAGGTATGTATATGTCATTGTTTAAAGTATAATTTTCTGTAATATAGTATTTTTTTTGTTCAGTTGGTTTCTTTATTTTTTATATGGTTTCACTCTTTCCATTGAGTTGACACCTAATTTTTGTTGGTAAATGGATTCTTTTGACCCTTTCAGGAGCGATATTCAATATCTTTAACCTTTGTGTCTTTTATGCTTCTGCAGGAGTTTTTATCAGCTTCTTCAATTACCAATAGCGAAATGAATGGTGCTAATGCTATTGTTGATAAGTCACCTAATGATGAGCAATCCTCAAGGAGTTCCCGTGGATGGTGGAACTGGCTGTCCCGTGGTATGCTTGGTGCTGGTGGAACAGACGATTCTAGTCAATTCTCTGGTGTTGTTTCTGATGAAGTTATAAAGGTATTGGGCTCCTAATAGCTGCATGATGGAACTGCTTTTTCAAGCAACTTATCCTCTTTTCTTTTTTCTACAGGATATATATGAGGCAACGAGTTTCCATCCTTTAGTATCCTCATATGAGGATGCTACTGCAAATGAAAGAATCTTGACGTGTGCTCTTAAATTCAGCATTGATCAGGTTTCTGCTACATTGCGCAGCATGTATGACTATCTATTTTACACGCTCTTTCTATATGATTTTCATCTGCCTCACTTTACATCACACTTCTGCAAGGATAAAATATTTTTCCAAATTTGCCTGTTCTACTGTGTTGTTTTGACGTGGATTCTGAGCATTAGGTATTAATTGTACAATTTCATTTTTAAAAGAACAGATATTTTTGAATGAAACCTTGAGAAAAGTGACATTTGACTTTTGTGATTTATCTTCTCACTGCCCTAAAATATACCTCTTGTTCATCTTGATACCCTGATTTTTTAATTTGACGAAATGCTCTCTCTCTCTCTCTCTCTTCAATTTAATGCTGAACTAAATTCCTCCAAACTTTCGCTTCAAACTTATTAGATCCCCATTATCAATCTCGAAACTTAACTCAATACTTTTAATTGAAAGTATCCCTTTAGCATTCAGTTTCCAAACCATTTTGTTTGGCACGTCGTTCGAGAGTTTAACTTTATTTATCACTGCCCAAAATTTCTACCATTGGTCAAACTCCCAATGCATCAGTGGCTTCTGGAGAACAGTATTCCAGCACCAAGCATTATTGTTCCACTTTTCAAAATCGGCCACACCCCAATTTCTTGACACAGAGCGCATAAATTCTCTTAAAATGTCTCTTTACACAACCCCATTATTCCATTCATCCTCCCGAAATCCAATGCCTGCCCCATTTCCAAAGAAAAAGTCCAAGTAAAAAAAAACTTTGATATTCTGATATCTCTATGAGTAGTGTTATTCATGCGATAATTTAATTTCATTTTTAGTTGTTCAGCCAAGAGGAGAATTGTCATTTTGGAATATACTCCCTCCATAGTGGACAATTATTTTGGGATGGAGGAAGTTCACCACATGAAACGATGTTCTTAAATGGTTATTGAATGGTTGCTTCTCTGTGATATACTCCCTCCATAGTGGACAATTATTTTGGGATGGTGGGAGTTCACCATATGAAACGATGTTCTTAAATGGTTATTGAATGGTTGCTTCTCTGTGATATTTTGTCTTATTTGTTCAACACTACTATTTTAATCATACTAATAAATTCAATTTTCAGGAGTTCCAATCAAGACATCGCTGAGTTAATTTTGAACGGGGCTGTTATTGATTGTAAACTGAGGGAAGGATTTGCAAGTATTGCTGTTCTCATCAACTCAGTTGAGATGATTTGTCCACATAACAAGAAACCTATCCTATGTATAAGAAGAGTTTGTATTCTATCCTTGTGCACATTTTGAATTTATGAAACTAAATCTCTAAGTAAGGCATTCGTGAGGTTCCGTCTGTGAATTACTATAGCTTTTTTTTTTCTTTCCCTTCTCTTGAAGTCTTCGAATTTCAAATTTTGGCACTTAAATTTATAAGGGATAATTACGGATTACCACCCACTTGTGATGTCCCAAAACACGGCTACACTTTTCGAATTTCATAATAATTACTACTCATCTCTGATGTTCCAAAACACATGACTGTACTTTTCGATTTGCATAAGGTTTGACGACCCACCTATGATGTTCGCTACACTTTTGAATTTACATAACATTTTACTACCCAGCTTTGATGTCCCAAAACAAATATATAGGGTTTAAATGTTATGGAAATAAAAGTGTAGTCAATTGTTTTGGGACAACATGGTGGGTAGTAAAATGTATGGAATCGAAAAGTGTAGTCATGTGTTTTACGACATCATAGGTAGGTAGTAATCCATAACTTTCCCAATTCATAATCACAAATGAATATGAATTTACTTGTCTCTTAATCACTAGTGGCCAGAAAAGCAATCCGTCAATGCTATGAATTTACTGGGACGATGCTATTGGTGCTGAGAAATGTCATGCGGACATGTTATATCAGTTTATATTTCTTGTGCTCAAACTCTACAAGAGCAAACCCTCAATGCTATTATCCTCACAGTTAATATTGGTTTCTAGAATTTAAGTAACATTTTCTCTATTATCCTTGTAGTTATTATTGGTTTTTACTTCTTAAGTCAACATTTCTCTGCATTTTATACTGCATCATCATGATTTCTTCGGCTTATGTGTAGCTCATTTTTTCTTTAATTTTGATAGATGACATGTATGATTGAGTTTCCTTTTTTTGCAGTCCTCCACTGAGAACAATGTTTTGGAATATGAACAGTCTTGTAGAGTCCAAGTGGATGTGTCACCCAACCAAGAGGTTCAGTTGTCAATCAAGGTACTACGTTGCACCTCTGGAGCTCCACTTGCTATGCTTGTTGTTTATGCATGATCCAGTTTTGTTCTGATAATTTTTCTGTCACGTAGGTCATGCTTCAACCACTTGAAGTTACTTGTTATACAAATTTTTTCCTGAATTTCTTCGAGTTTTTTGATGTAGTAAAATCATCAAAATTCCAGCATGAAAGGGTAAGTTCTCATCTGCATTACATGAGTATACCTTAAATTTCCTGGGTCAATGTTTTGCATCTTCTGCATGCACAGCATTTGTGACTCTGTCCACTATTGTAAGGTGTCATGTTTAGAAAAATGAACGAATTGAAGTGTGAAGACAAATAAGATAACATGGTTCAGCCATAAAATCTACATCCACACTCCAAATGTCTAAGGGCTGGATATGTACTGACAAACTTGTTGTGGGGAGTACAATAGCGTGTGTTTACCATGTTAACATAACTCGCAATCAAGAGAAGACAAGGACATTAAACCTGAAACTAGGTTCCATAACTTGCAAATAAGCAGGGGAGATGGTACTATTAGCAATGAGAAACCAACATTCACAAAGATAGTAGTGGCTCTGTGACTCATGTCCTTTCTCCAATCATCTGACCAATACCCAGGTCTTGCAAAAACACATTTGTAGGTGTGAATGTTATAAAGCAAGAAAGGGTCTTGGTGAGTCGGGTAATAGATAATAAGTTAAAATAAATTTTAGGTACATATGACTCATAATCTGAAGTCAAAGAGTGAAGGAGTTTGACTTCTCCTATTCCAATAAATGCAGTTTTGGTACCGTAAAAAATTTTACTTGGACAGAAGGAGTTTTGCTACCAGTTACCACCCAAATGATCAGGATCCCCTGAATCCACTATCCAAGGTTGAGGAAAGTGTCCTTGGATAACCTTGGAAATGACTCTTTTTCTTTTGATCTTTGCTTAACCTTCCGTTCAATTGGCACTTATTGCTGTTGGCATAACTGTATTTGAATCTCTTAGACTGGTGGATCACTGTCCCACATTTTATGCTGTCTATTCAGATAGCGTGTATGGTGTTCAGTTCATTAATTGTTAAGTCAGTATTAATCCTCATGCAGGTGCTGGCATCACTAAATGGCATCGAAGATGTTAAAACACGATTGTTATCGAAAGCTGAGTGAGTTCTTACTATCACCAATGCAACCTTTTCTTTTACTATATTAGAATTTGTTATGTCAATGATATCTTTGATATCGATTATCATAATTATTGAATGTATAAGCCCAATGTTTTTTTATATAATTTTTATTTTGCAGGTATATTCTATCAAGTCATAAAAAAGTGACATGGGATGTTAGTATCATCAATGTTATCATAAATTTTCCTTGGACAAATTCAGTTTCAGAACAATGTAGCATGGTAATTCTTTGATTTCATTAATTTTCTTGCTCCCTGGATACCTTATTCTGTTATCTCTAGTCTACCACCTTTATCATTTTCTTTTGTATCTTTTGTTTGGGTGTATTTCTGTGTGTTGAGAGTTAAACCTTCACATACTAAAACCTCATGCTCCACTTCCATTTTTTTCTTTTCAGAAAAATTAATTATTGAAGTCTAACACATGCTTTCATTCAGATGTTTTAATGTATGGCATTGCAAGGTTCCTTACTATAGTAGTTCTTAAGAAAACTAATTTTAATGCTCCTTCAAATAGTTATGTGGTTAAGCTTCTACCATTCTAAGCGCTATTTCTTGGTTGATAACTTGGATGTAAGGGTTTTGGCCTGGCATAAATGTACAAGAGAATCTTGATGGGGCATGGGAGCAATGTTTAATGGTTCAAGGCGCATTTGAGCGCAGAGATATTCAAGAACTTGACTCCTATTTAAAGCACACACTTGAAAATGAAATGTGCCTTCTGGGAATCTAAAGAACAACCATATTGAACGAACTAGGCATAGTATGTACTCTCGAGGATTGTTTATAGACTGTTTCAAATGAGGAAAAGAGAGAATAGGTAGCAAAATACGAACATAATCACTTATTCAGAATTGCTATTCCATAACTCGTGTCACTTAGTCTCAACCTGGAGCTTAGATATCAATCATGCACAACTTGTTACCAATGAATCCAACCCTGAAACTACATAGTGCTTTAGTTTGAACATCATCACTTGCTCTCATAGCCAAGGTATTTAAAACTGTACCAGACCAGCCGATTGATCCAGGACCTGGTGGTTGTACCAGTTTGGTTCCTCACTCAACTTTCATAGAAGAAAAAATCAGTGGCGGCAAAACCCAGTCAGATTCAGTTGAAAATGGTTCCAACTGGATTTGTTCTGACCGTAAAAAATTTCTGGTACTGGATATGCCGCTTGAAATTGGAGCAGATCTGAGGTACAAAGCTGAAGAAAAAGATATGAAGGAGAGGAAACTCTGAGCTGCAGATCTTATCTGAATGATGCCATTAGATATGATTGTTGCATGATGGAGTTTTCGGATACCTACCGCCATGGCAACAAATCATCTTTTGAACCTCTTTTTAAAATTTCCTTCCATTTATTTATTTTCTGTGCTTTTCTTCTGAACTCTTAGGTTTGACATTGAATTCCTCTAGCATGTGGGTGTTAAGGTTTTACTTATCTTGGTCTACTATTCTCTATCTTATTTGAATTTTTTAATGGACAGGTATTAGAATCAAAAGCTCTTTATATTAAATCTGAAAGCATTAGATGCTCTTTTGCTTCAAGTACTGAAGATCAGTCCAATATTCTGAAAAACTTGTCAAAGATGATTTCTTCCTATGACTATTTGATGGGCTTCCAAATTCAAGATCTTTATGATCTCTTTGATGTCATTCTTGATGGTTTTGAGGTAGGTCCCTTGTCGTTGTTGGATTTCTATATTATATCTTGACGAATGGTTCCTGAACATTTCCACTTTATTCATGCAGATAAAGATCCTGATGTCACGTTGTGCCAAACCTATCACAGTTTTAGAAAGATTTTATGCATCTATTAACTTGGCATACTGCATCATCCCAAATGAATCAATCTTGAAGCAGTTGGAGGTACTTAAAATCTTTTAGATGATTGTCTTTATTGTTACAGTAGTTCTATCTTAGTAGGGACGTAGACAAATGGCCTCTTAACCATTCTTTCCATCGATTCATTCCAACTCTAAAATTTCTCTGATTACGAAATTTAGATACTCTAAAAGAAGACTTATCCGTTTGTGACAATGGTTTTTTTGACTATTACTAATTTGACTATTTTTCATATTAAAAGAGTTGAAATAATGCTATCTATCGTATTGAAATTGAAGGGAGCAATGGACATAGTATTTTTGTTGCATTCCTATATGCTAAACTCTCAGTTTATTATGCTTAGTTTAGTTCTGTACTTATGAATAACATAGAAGTTTGAACTGTTGGTTTATACGTGCTCATCTTATGGAGAGAAAACCAAAAAATAGAGCCCCTTAACAAAGCTACTTTAGCCAACATAGAATTATAGCATACCCAGAAACACACCAAATCCAAAAAAACCCACAAAGACAGTTATTTTTAATATAAAAATCTCCGCTTTAAGAGACTCAGATCTCAAACCTCATGAGATTTAGAAGAACGAAACCTAGGGTGAGGTCTGAAGAGACCAGTTTTTGCTAGAAGATCGAGCAATAGAATTAACTTCCCTCCAAGACCAGAGCACCTGCAGTCCACAGATTTCCTTTCTTAATTCTTCACTCTTCTTTAAACACTCCCAATTCTTCCATGGTACTTGATGAACAACCATAATAGGAAGGTAATACGTTTCATTCCCTGCATTTTCAATTCTACCAATTATCAATTTATCACCACAATCGCTTAGTTGTATAGGTGTAATGGGATCCTTATGAAAAATGTTTTAAACAATTGTTACGGCAGCCAAACTCTCATTTTCTATACTAAGCTTCAATTTAAGTTAGCTGGCTTTCATTTGCTTCACAGAAAAAGTGTGGAGGCTTTAAAAATGTTGCCAGAATCCTTTGACTTGAAAATTCAGTAAATATCAAATTGACGGTTAGAATATGAGCTTCTCAGGTAAGTTCTTGTTGAGAGCCTTGCCAGATAGCTATTTTAATCTGTAGACAACCTTTTTCCTGTAAAGTATTTTCCAAACATCAATAACTTATCATTTTCATCAATAAAATTCTAATATACTTCACTAATGTCATTTTGCGGAACTTTTTTGTTTGGAAAATGCAAGAATTTCCTGTCAGGGATATTGAAGAAGTTTCATTAGCCTATACTATAGAGAATGCTTTCTCCTTTATGTTTATCCCTCAGTCAGTATGTGACACTAGGTAGTGAAGCACGAATACGGGTACGGGTACCCGGTACAGCTTTACGACTACTTTTTTTTAAAAGCCTAGGTACGGGTACAACGGGGATGTCTAATTTATGACTAATTTACAAGAAGTCAGATTCTTATATACACAAAATAGAAGATAGAAATTGGTTGTTTAAGCTGGCAGCTAGTTGTGTATAAATTTTGTATATTTAGAAACTTCATTTATAAGAATAAATGAAGTAGTGAAGTACATATTTTAAGTTATTATTTTTGCTGTTCATGTTTTTATCAATAAATTTTAAATGACAGAGAAGAGGAAAGAGTTCTGTGATTAATTAATTGTGCAGTGGAGAAGTCTCTTGATAATCCTTGGCTGATAATATTTTTGTCTTTAAATTATGTTTATTTATATTCAAAATAAATTTAAAGTACCCATACTAATGTTGTCCGTAACCGGACCGTACCCAATTTTTTTACTGTTCATGTCGCTTGGGTAAGTACCCAGGAGTACCCACGAAATACCAATACCCAGTCTTGGTGGGTCCTCCTCTTAGGATTACCCTTGCTTCACAGCCCCTAGGTCATATGGTTACTGTGAGGTCACCAGGCATGGTTGTATTCAGTTCTAAAGCGCATTTTTAATTGGGCATAAATTTGGGTTTTTTGCATGTTAGTTCTACATTTGTATCTCCCTCCATGGGCTGGGTGAGAGAAACTTTGGCTTGAGTTTCATGTGAAGTAGGTTATGTGGAAGATGGGCTTGATTTTATGATATCAATTCGTAGTAAATGAAGATAAAGTTTATTTGTAATAGGTTATGTGTAGATAGATTTATTTGTAGTAAATGAAGATAAAGTTTATTATTGTGTTTGTAGAGGATGCAAAATATAAAGAGAATGAGTTAAATATAATGGTGGAAGTGGAACCCTACTAACATGGTTGACCTTTTAGTAGTGGAAGCCCAAACCATTATATGTAGCCCATTATTGGAATTTAAGTATCAGAGTTGGTTTTGATCCAGATTTGGCCAAAAGGTGATCCGTTTATGTTGCCTCCCCATGTGGTCTCCGGCCCGCTTGCAGATGGACATGCCTGTAACGGTCCACGCGTGGAAGAAAAATACCTACACGTGAGGGGGAGTGCCGATTTAAAAGCCCTCCGATTGTGCACGTGTCGATCCCACCAATAAATAGCAAAAATGTGAGGCTCGCACGTGAGAGAGAGTGTTATAATGGGTGATAAAGTTGTCCCACATTGAAAAAATATGAAGTAAAGTGGCTAAATATATTGGTGGAAGTGAAACCCTACTAACGAGGTTGACCTTTTTGCAGTGGAAGCTCAAAACCATTATATATAGCCCATTATTGGAATTTAACATATACATATCATCTGCTATTTATAATAGATGTATATGCAACATATCAGACAGTTTTTTCCTTCAATTTCACTGTTTTGTCTTTCTCAGTTGTTTTCTTTATATCAGGTTCATTTTGGCGTATCTTCACTTGCTGCAAACTTGTCTCCAACCATATATGAATCGATTCTGGAATTGATTGCAAATTTGCATTTTCTGCATTCTAGATCTGCTTCTCTGATGGCGAGAAAACATAATTTGCAGCACATCACTTCATATAAGCTGGGTACTCCTGTTTTTTATTTCTCTCTCACTGCAAATTTGGAGTTTGTTGGTTTCTATATTGACCTTGCAAATGATGGAGATGATAGCTCCGCTATCATGCTTTCTCTCCACAAATTAGATATTCGGTATGTTCTTGGACTCTTGATTTTCTGCTTATATATGCTTAGTTATATCTATGCTTGTGTTCTGAAACTCGCATAATCAAATAACTTGACGCTGTTATGACTATGAATCCATTTATATTAGAATTAGAGAGCTCAATATGCATTTTGTTAGTGTAGGACTAAAAACTTGTGTCATTAAACTCGAATGCAACATTTTACAATCTGGCAAAATCTAAAGCGATGTAAAATAAATTATGTTTTCCAGGGAGTGTGAACCACACCCCTTTTAAAGAAACACACTTTTTAGCTCTTTGGATAAGAGAGCCTGATTTGTAGAGCTAAATTGCTGATGTCATGCTAGAGGTGTACCTGATGGACTGTGAATTTTTATTTTTAATACTTTCTTCAAGATTGTTATCCATACGTAATTAGTGAACGTCAGTTTTTTATTGTCAGCTGAAATTAATTTCTGCACTGCTTATAACTTATAAGTTTACAAATATAATTTTTAAAGGCTCACAAATCCCTCTGTATGAATAATCTTCAAGTGAAGTAAATATTCAAGTCAGAAATGTCTTTGAAATTAGGATATCTATCACAAGAATGCTATTTTGAGTTGTTGAATAAGGATTTCTCACCTCACTATATAGTTTAAGTACATTTTCCACTGTACAAATTGTAGGTATGGTCTGATGGAATTTGAGGAGTTTTTGGTTTCCATGAGGGCTTTGAAAATCATCTCTTACCCATTAAAGCATGAAATGGATATCCGTACTTTGTGCTCATCGGGAAATGCGTGTGCTGTCAGTTCTGCATATCAGCAAGATATGGGTGTTAGACCTTCCAATCAAAGCAACAATTGTAATGATAGAAGTCCATCAGCTGAAGCATGCTTTCTTTTACGTCATGAAGCTCCGAGAAGTACAAATTTTGTTTGGCACAAGTGTACAATATGGTTGAATGATATTGATCTCCACTGTCACCCTTGTATAATTGGGTTGCTGATTGGATTTTATGGGAAAATTTCCGCTTATGGTGCTTCTTGCAATGACAATTCCTTTAGCTATCCTGTGCATGCTAAGCCACCAAAAACAGTTCCTAATTTTCCATTTCAAAAGTTTGGTTTCTCAAACTTCTTTGAAACTGGGTCTGAACATGAAAACATTTCTTTGGATTCTTTTCCATTTGTTACAATATACAATTCTAGTGCCCTCAGTAACCTTGAGGGATCACTTCTTTACCCCATTCCTGACTGGAGAAAATATTTTGATGTAAGGGTTATAGAATCCCGAAGTCCAAGAAGCATCATAAAGAATGGTTATAAAGTCTCAGCATTGAAATCTATACATTGCATGGATGTATTCCCTCTGCCACAAAGTTGTGCTACAGATCTATTTGCAATTGATTTGAACTTCAATGGTATCAGAGTGCACTTTCATGATTCTTCTTGCACTATTGGAACTATTGCACTATCTACATCCAAATCCACACTTTTTGTTTTGAAAGACTCCATGGATATGCTGTGTTCTATTGATGGATTGACTCTCTCTTCATCTTGGTTGCCTCATAATCCCAATATGTTTCTATGGGGACCATCATTATCTGGCCTCTCACCGGTCTTAAATATACGTGTAAGGAAGGGGAATGTCAGCTCATTGAATTCAGAAATTGAAGTAAGCATCGGCTTTCAGCATGTATGCTGTACTCTATCACCTGAGTATTTGGCCATTATAATTGGGTACTTCTCATTGCCCGACTGGAAATCAGATTCGTTTCAACAACCTGTTAGTGAAAGTTGCGAGTATGCTGATAAAGGACCGGGGATCGCCATTATATATAAGTTTGAAATACTGGACTCCTCTTTGTTTTTGCTTGATGAAAGCAATGTACAACGGTGTCTGAAGCTTGAAGTTCAACAACTATACTGTAGTTTCATCCCTAATGGTACTTCAGATAATGTATTGGAGGGCATTCCTTCTAAATATGTGATTCCGTCACATAAAGTTATAGGAAAAAAGCAGTGTCTAAATATATTTGGACGAGATTTATTCCTATCTTTGTTGCTATTGAAGGATGATGGATGTGTTTGCTCAGTATCAGATCATAATACTGACTATGGAACTATCAGCTTGATTGCTCCTTTAAGTGCTGATATGTGGATCAGATTACCTTGTGAAAGTGAAATATCTTTCGAAAGCTCTCCCCCGTCTACCTGTATTATGACAAGGATTAGCCACTGTCAAGTATATGCTAATGGTAAGATGGTTTGTCCTTCAAAGTTGGCTTGAGCTTTAATGTTCATTTGTATCTCCTTTTTCTTTTATAATTGAATGCATCCTTCTCTTGTCTTTGTCAACAGATTGTCACTTTTTTGATGGATGTCAGACGCTACTTGATGTCATAAATCATTTTTCTCCAGTAGGCGATGTAGCTAGATGTTATACATCTGATGTCATGCAGTTCCTTCAATCAAAAGCGTATCCAAATGAATTCAGTGCCACTTCTCCTGTTGCCTCTGGAGGGATTTTTACAGAGCTAAGATGTTCTGTTGATTCTTTGTTGGTAGATTTGCATTGCTTGAAAAATGAGTCTACATCACCAGTGGCTAAGATTACTACACAGTTTACTTTGCTGGGATCATTTAGAGACGATACACCCTTAAGCTTGGATTTTAGCTTCTCATCATTGGCATTGCACTCATTGCATGATTGTATCTCATTGGCACAATGTGCTGGAACTTGCTCGACGTCTACAGTGTTTGGTATTTCTTTATCAAAGTCCAGTGGAGATGCAGATGAGTTTCAAATATTTCTTCCTTCTCTTCATATTTGGCTACATTTTTATGACTGGGTTGATGTCATTCACCTATTAAATTCTTATTCTGGAAAACTGGCCAAAACTGGGCTTCTGGACAAATCACCAAAAAATTGCAGCATGCTTAATGCCGACTCAATAGAATATGCAGCAATAACGTCTGCTCAGAGTTCGCCTCAGAATTCAAGTATATCGACTTGTGTTGCAGCAGAGAAGTTAAAGAAGGTATCCAAGCTAGTTGTGAGGTCAGAGGATGTTGGTGTTACATTTCACTTGCCTGTCCAGGTTAGCGAGGAAGCATTTAGTGTATTTAGAGGACCTGAAGTGAAAGAGGAGAGGTTTCTAAGTGTATCTTCAATCAAGGAGGGGAAGTGCTGTAAATTTGTTGAAGTTACTATAAGTAGTAGAAGTAGTGAACTATTCATCATTGACAAAAATGCTAGATTGAAGTTATCTTTGGAAAAAGTAAGTAGCAAAGTGGAGATATGCGAGGAGAATATTGTTAATTCCTGGCCTTTCTTCCAGATACTTCAAGTTGATGTAAAGGCTGAGATATCTCGTAATTTGACAGAGCTTTTGCATGTCAATGTAGAAATTCAGTGTGACCGGTTTGATGTGTGGCTTTCAGATCGGGTATTTTACTTCTGGAACAGTGTTGGTCTCAATATTCCTGAAGTAGGGTCTTCTCAACCAATGTTCAGTAACATGGATTATAAGATTCAATTAAGGAAAGTTTCTCTCTTGCTAACTGATGGAAGGGTAAGTTAACCTTTTTCAAAAACATAACCTATCGTATGAGGAATGTCAGTTATAAATTGCTAATAAGAATTAAATACACTTCTTTCCTGCTCATAAAAATGTCATGTTAGAGTTTGAGTGTAAGTTGGCCTGTCATTGGTTCCACTTGTTTATGTGTTTATTTCAATAGTGTAGTGGTGAATGTTTCTTTTTCTATTTAACTTTTAAATATATAATCACTTTGATCAGTTCCCTTGTGGTTATTACCTGTGTCTTCTATCGTAAAATCCATAAAACTATTTAAATCGTTAGCATATGGTTCTTAAAATTTTGGACTCCTTAAATGCTTATACTTATATGTACCAAGACATGGGATATTCTTTGCCTTGACATCTACTCTATCGCAAGAGTTTTTACGTATCGTAGAATTTCCTTCTTGGCAATCTGCACATAGCCAAGTTTATAAGTAATGTAGACTATGGGAGGCGAAATAGTCCCAGTGAGGATCGGACTCTTGATCTCCGGTTCATGAGACCAGCTTTCTATAATCAACTTCTATAAACGTCTGCAATCCACACTTCTCCAAACCTTACTGCAATCGTTTTTCTTTCATTTTTGTTCTAGATACCGTGATTTTTTTTTTAACTCTTACACTCGAGGTGTTGACATGTAGTGGAGCTGTAGCGGACCTCTGTTGGAAATTCTAATGAGGGACTTCCTCTTATGTGCTAATGTGAATGAAAATGGCATGGAGGCCTCTGTTGATAGCGAACTTCAAGTGAACTATAATAATATTGACAAGGTATATTGATTTTAGAAGCATCACTGGCTTCTACTCTGTTCTGTAAGTGGTGTTTTAACATTAATGTTCTTTCTTATATTGTTAGGTTGTCTGGGAGCCTTTTGTCGAGCCTTGGAAGTTTCATTTGAAGATAATTAGAAAATTTGCGATGATTGCTCTGCTGAACAGTTCCATTACTTCTGATATACATCTTGTGTCAACCGCACAGCTTAACTTGAACTTCACAGAATCTCTTATTGAGGTATAAACTTATATATTAATCTTAGTGCTTCGAGAATCAGCTTTATTACTATTTGGACAATGCATGGTGGTTTGATAGATCAACTGTTTTTGAGGTTGTTGCTTGAAGTCACAAATTCATTTGTACTGAACCTGCAGAATATGAAGGCATTCTCTCTCATCATTTCAAAGAATTTTCTTATTGGATAATAAAGTCTCACATGGAAATATTTTAAAGTTAATGAGCTTCATATAATGGTGGAAGTTAAAGTCTACTAATAAAGTTGACCTTGGCATGTAGGTGGCCCAAACCATTAAGTGTACAATTTTTGAATTTAACATGTTGTCAAAGCAAGTTTTGATTCTGATTTTGGCCTGAAGGTGGCCCATTTATGCTGCCTCCTCCTGTGGTCTCCGGCCTCCTTGCATATGGACATGTATGATGCATGCAACGGCTCATGTGTGGAGGAAAAATAAACCACACATGAGGGGGAGTGCCGATTTAGAAAGGCTCCAATTGTGCACGTGTCGAGTCCACTGATAAAAAGAAAAATGTGAGGCTCGCACGTGACGGAGAGTGTTGAAGTGGGTCATGAAGTCTCACATGGAAAAATATAAAGTTAATGAGCTACATAACAGTGGAAGTGAATCCCTACTAATAAGGTTGACATTTTAGTAGTGGAAGCCCAAGCCATTTGTTGACTTTTTTTTTTTAATTTTATTTATTTATCAGTGATTAAGTACTTTATTAGGCATCGACCCAAAAGGGAAGAACGAATAAGAGTAAGTTTACCTTATTGTTGTTTGTAAATAAGGACATCATCAAGATGCTTCTTAGCATAAGTTGACTGATGGTAGTCCGTAATCCCTTCTTATACTTAGGCTAGACAACACATTGAAAGTGCATTTGAAATAAGAAACTATATGCTTAATTTACTATTGTGCGGCATGAGGTTATAGGTTCTCCTTAAACTGCAGTACTTAAGAAACATTTTGATTGCTTTTTTTTGTTTTTTTTTTTTAAGTGTGCTTGTAGGACAATTGAAATGGTTATGGATGCTTGGGGTTTGATCACACCAAATGAAATCCCTGAAAAGAAGAGATCCTCAAACCCGCTGTTCTCTGAAGATGTTTGTGCTGGAAGATATGCTCCCTATGTTCTTCAGAATTTGACCTCCTTGCCTCTTGTATATCATGTGTACCAAGGGCAGGCTAATTTTGATGAGTTTGATGTTTCAGTAATGAATGATGGAAAATCTTTGGATCCAGGTTCATCTGTTCCAATTTATCTTAATGAAACTCCTGAGGAGCAACTCTCTCGATATAGACCAGTTCATTCTTCTGACAAATTAAATGAGCAGTTAAATGGGGTAGCTCATCATTTTATGACCATTCAACTTGATGGGACATCCATGCCTTCTGCTCCAATTTCAATGGACCTTGTTGGAGTTACCTCCTTTGAAGTTGATTTCTCTAATGTTTCAAATAAAATAGATTCTGAGAAGGTTGGGGATGCTACAAAATATAATGCAAAAAATGAAGATAATGCTAGAACCAATGCCCATAGTGGTTTTGTTGTCCCTGTTGTGTTTGATGTTTCAGTACAGCGATATAGCAAGTTGATTCGATTATATTCAACGGTATTTACTTTATTAATGTTTTATGGTTTTTACATATTTGTTTCATGTTTATGATGATCTCTAGTGCTCATTACTTTTCCCTTGCACTTTACAATTTCAGGTTATACTCTTAAATGCAACTTCAGTGCCATTGGAAATTCGCTTTGATATTCCATTTGGTCTATCCCCAATGGTATGAACAAGTCTTAACTGTCGATCAATTGAAATTCTTATCTGCTCATGATATACTTTATTTAAATCCTTGCTTTTTTATTTCAGATCCTAGATCCAGTATACCCTGGTCAGGAATTTCCACTGCCTTTACATTTAGCAGAGGCTGGTCGCTTGAGATGGCGTCCACTTGGAAATTCTTACCTGTGGAGTGAAGCTCATAACCTCTCCAATATACTTTCACAGGAAAGCAAGATTGGATTTCTTAGATCTTTTGTTTGTTATCCATCTCATCCAAGTAGTGATCCTTTTCGTTGTTGTATATCAGTTCAAAATATCTGCTTGCCTTCATCTATCAGGACAAATAAGGTTTCCTCGCTCCAAAACAGTCATACTTTGACACAACCAGTTGAAAGTTGTGGTCAAATGTTGCGTGATCTAGGCAAGTCAAAGAAATGTTTTATTCACCATGTGACCCTGAGTACTCCTTTAGTAGTCAACAACTATCTTCCAGAAGCTGTAACACTGTCAATTGATAGTGGTGGAGTTACTCATACCTCATCGCTTTCAGAGGTTTGTCAATGACTTTGTTTTGAGCTTATACAGGAGGTTCCGTGCTCTTTTTGTATAATTTTAATATTGTTCCAATTGTTTTTCTTCATTTATTTGCTATACTAGCAGTGCATGAAAACTAACAATCCAGTTCTTCGGCCGGTCAAGACTGGCACAGCATTCTTTTTTGTGTTTATAGTAATTGACTGCATCTAATAATTTGACCATGTGTGTAAATCTTTGTAGGTGCAAACATCCTTCCATCATATTGACCCTTCACATGACCTGGTACTAGAATTCCATATGCGCGGCTTCAAGCCTTCACTTATGAAGTTCCCCCGCACAGAAATATTCAGTACTGTAGCAAAGTGCAGTGGAAGCAAATTTTCCCTGTCTGAAACTGTGACTTTCAATCCTGATTTGCAAAATGGTACTGTTGATCCCTTTTCTATCATTCTCGTGGTGATAATAATTATGAAAAAAATGTGATTGTAGTATACTTGTCACATTTTTCTAGGTCCTGTATATGTTAGCATGGAAAAAATGATGGATGCATATTCTGGTGCTCGAGAGGTTTTCGTTTTTGTTCCCTTTGTATTGTGCAATTGCACTGGCTTTCCACTGATTATCAACGCTGCCAATGAAACCAAAGAAAGTGGATGCATTCTTCCTTCCTGCTATGATTTGGCTGAGTATGAACTACTTCATAATGAAAAGGATGGTCTCAGCATTTTATCTTCAGATCAGGTTTCATATGCTACAGCTTCACATACTACAAGTACAGCAAAGTCTTTATCAAGAAGTCGCATTGTTTCAACCAGAAAGAACGTCAACCCTCATTCGTCGAGATTCCCAAACCGACCTATGATGTCATCTGGTTCCTTTAATATTTTCCCTGGGCAGTTGGAGAAACATAATTTAGAAAGCCAAAAGGCTTGTTTAAGCAGTGTAAAGGATACCGACTTGGTTGAAAATGAGCGTCAAAAAGTGAAGGCACGCATGTATTCTCCGAATCCAGTTTCCTCATCTAGTGAAGTTACAGTAAAACTTTGTATGTGCCCACCTGATTGTGGTACAGATTTTGTGCCAAATTCTTCATGGTCGAGCCCATTTTCTCTTCTTTCACCCAGTGGATCTGCAAATGTTCTTGTTCCACAGTTGTCATCAAATGCCGCATTTATTATATCTGTGACATCTAGTGCACTTGGGGGACCATTTGCTGGGAGGACAGAAGCCATCATGTTCCAGCCTCGGTACCAAATTTGACATCATTGCAATAATGCTAACTACCTGTATGATCAAAAGTGTTCCTAGAAATGACATAATCTCTCTCCCCGCAGATATGTCATATGTAATGCATGCAGCAAGGACTTATGTTACAAGCAAAAGGGAACTGACGTTGTCTTTAATCTGAGTGTCGGACAGCATTCCCATCTTCACTGGACGGATACAACTAGGTATGTCTATATTTGGAGATTATGCTATCTCAAACATGAATTATTGCATGACTGCATGTCCTCAATCACAATAGATATTACCTCATAATCAAATATGCCATTGGTGTATTTAGAGTTAGCATATGGTCATGATTTTGCTCTAATGCAAGCTGATTATGCTCATCTCGAAGGCCACTACTGATCACCTAAGTAGAATTTAGGGGTTTTGATTAGTAGCATTTGTTGCCAATTTAATCAGAATTACTATAACTTTAGTTTGTTGTTATAATCAGTGATGAGTATTATCCAAATTGTGATATTATACAGTTACCTGTGTAACAAAATTTTGGTAACTGGTCAGAGCTTGTGTGCAATCTTCCTCTAATTTGCAAGCTAATCACTAAAAATAGGATTTCATTTTAATCACTAAAAATATGGTGTGATAATGGGAAATTGAGGGAAGAGAGCAATGTTGGCTGCCAGAGGAGCTTGGCTCTCTCCCTACGCTAATTTGATTTGTTTTGACTTTGGTGGAAGTTGAGGGAAAAAGGTGTCGCTGTTGGTGAGAGGGTGATGGAGAGACGGAGAGAGAACATCCATATTGGGCTGGTTACAGAGAAATTGGGGAGAGAGAAAGTAGAGTGGCATATTTCAGAAAATTTGTAAACATAATGCCCATTCATTAAAATATAAATTAAGAAATGATTTCTTTTTGAAAGTTTAAATAAATATTATGGATAGATTTGTAAATTCACAATATTTGAATTAAGTATCTCAACCAGATTCCACGATAGCACTTTTTATTATTTTATTTTTCAATGTCAACAGACTAGATAAAAAATTAAACGAAGTTAGATGGGAAGGATTATTTTGGGTCCAAGGGCATTACTATAAACTCACTAATTACTCGTAACTGACTTCTTGTATGATGATACAAGTATTAAAAGGGGCAGCCATAAATAGAAATGTGGCCCCTTATCATAGGAGAGTAGTTAGTTTTCTTGAACCCTTGGATGTCAGTCTATTACAGGTTGGCCATTTGGACCACCTTGTCTCCTTTCTTCCTCTTCTTTAGTGTATTCCTTTGCTCTCCCTCATTATTAGAGGATGATTCAACTAAGAGCTTAAGTTGACAGTTGAGGGCTTTATTATAGTTTCTCTTAACACATCCTCATGAAGTGTAAGCTCATTGTGGCTTTTCACGTTGCCCTGGCACATACCGTACTCCTCTTCTGATGGAAATATAATGAAATAATTTGGGTGGCCCAAGGATTCAAACTCGTGACTGGTAAGTCAAGAAGCTCTAACACTATATTTAAGGACTATTCAACTAAAAGCTTAAGCTGTTAATGGTGATTCCACATGAATGCCAGGGATCAGTACTATCAACAACAATTTAGACTCCACATGTAAATGGTGATTCTCTGAGGGAGGTGCAGGGGTGGTATTTTTTTTTAATCAAATTTATTATTTGATATACATTGCAACTTCTTTTTTTTGCTAAAACTAGAAATATCATATCTTTTATACAATGTAGCTGGCTTTTGTATATGGTCAACTGATTGCAGTTTGTTGCAGGGATTTACTTGTTTCCATCCGTTTTCACGAACCTGGATGGCAATGGTCAGGCAGCTTTTTGCCAGATCACCTAGGTGATACTCAAGTGAAAATGCGGAATTATGTATCCGGCACATTAAACATGGTACGGGTCGAGGTTTCAAATGCTGATGTTTCCGTGGGAGATGAAAAAATTGTAGGAAACCTCCATGGGAATTCAGGCACAAACTTGATTCTCTTATCAGATTATGATACAGGATATATGCCCTATAGAATCGATAATTTCTCAAAGGAGGTAGGTAGTGTAATTTATTCTTTCTCTATTGATTTCTAACCCCAAAATAATTGTTAAGATAAGGTTTGTTGATTGTGCTAAGTTGTGATTTTCTCTTTTTTTGCACTTAAAATGCACTATTCAGTCACAGAGGCACTTCAGTGATTTCTGCTTTGGAGAGAAAATACCTAGACGGTTGATAATGTCTTAGAAATAATTCTACCTTAACTGTCATAAAGGATTAGTTGGCGTATTATACTATGGAAGCTGTCTTCCTATTGAGAAGGCTTGTGGAGAGATTTAGAAAAGAAAATACTTGTATCTAGCTTTTTTTACTATCTAGAAAAAGTTAATGGCAAGATCTCTAGTGAAATTTTACGGTCAGTACTGAAGAGGATAAGAGTACACATTAAAGTATATCATTTTAATTAGATATATGTATAACATCAATTGTGTAAGAACTAGTGGGGAATCGTAGCTTATTACGTCAATATCCATGCATTCTACTTATGTTTCTTTGCTTATTGTTTGATTTATTGCAACATTTGATTTTACATAACCACTTTGTAGAGGCTAAGGGTTTACCAACAAAGGTGTGAAACTTTTGACACTATCATTCACCCCTATACTTCATGCCCGTATGCATGGGATGAACCCTTCTATCCACATTGTCTGAGCATCGAGGTACATCTATTTTGATTTTTTATGAACAACATGGGTTGTTTTGTAGTATTTACTAATTAGTTTTGATAACATTAAGGTGCCTGGAGAGCGAGTCCTAGGTTCATACACTCTGGATGAGGTGAAGGAGTATATACCCGTATGTGTACAATCGACTTCTGAGGTATGTACTTTGTGAGTGATATTCAGCAGTTTGAAGAGAACCTTTATTTAACTTCTTGGTACCATTTTCCCATAGATATGAACAAACCAAGTACCAACATGTCCATTGTTGAGTTTGCGTGCGTGCGTGCGTGTGTGTATAAGCACATTAACTGTACTATGACTTGCATATCTGTCCATACTTATATCTTCTGTCTCGTTTGCATATCACTGAATCTGGAAAACTACATTAATAGATTATGTTCTGTGAAGTTGCAATATATTTGGAGATATTGTTTGACAATTGTAGATGTGGTGGTAAGAATAAATTGTTGGACATTGTGGGAAAAGACTATTTATTACGCTGTGGATGACAAAGATGAGCCTTCATTTTTGTAAAAGGGATTATAGTATATCTATTTGTATATTGACACTAGAAATAAATGTGTTAAAGTATCCCACATTGGAATTGTTTGGAGTTTGAGATTCTTTGATATACTAGCTGGGCCCTCCTCTCCACCTTTAGCCTAAGTTTTTTTTGTATAAAAGTAACCTGCTTTTGTGATCACTTAGTAGTATATAGTTGCCCTCTGCATCTATTAGCTTAAGCTTTGGGCTTGGAATCTATAACTAAATATATAGATAATTTTCTCATGATTGAATGAACTACGATTCAAAGTAGCTTCCCCTCTCATGTGGGGAAACTTTAGTAATTAGGTCTTGAACTTCAATTCCTATTAGGCAGTAAAGATAAAGACATGATAAATGCAGAAATAAGAGCAACATCAACATGGAGCTTATGCATAATCTTTTACCCTAATGGTTTATTCTGATATTGATACACAAACTACAACATTATAATTACTGTTAGCTTGATGTTGAATATTTATTTGGTCACATAACTTATGATTTTCTTTAATGAGTCACATAACTTATGTTAAATCTGATCTTTTCAGAAGCCTGAGAGAACATTGCTTTTATCTGTCCATGCTGAGAGAGCAACAAAGGTTAATATCATATACTTCGTCACATACAGAAAACTTTGGGGTTTGAAACCAAACTTCTCCTCAGGAGAAAGTATTATTGCCTGGATAGCTTAGTTATGTCTATTTTGTTTCAGGTGCTCAGTATTATTGATTCCAGCTACCATGTTCTGAAGGACATGAAGAATCCAAGTGTCCCCCATTTGAGAGAAGATGGGAAACATGAGCTAAAACAAAATAAACATGTTGATTACAGGGAGAAGTTTTCACTTATTATTCCATATGTTGGAATCTCTCTGATTAATTCTTATCCACAGGTAAGAAGACTGGTAGTACTAGTTTTCATATCTGCATTCTGCCATGAGAACTTCTAAATATTTTCTCATGATTGCTCTTTCTGTTGTAGGAATTACTCTTTGTCTGTGCGAAGAACATATCAATTGATCTGCTTCAGAGTGTGGATCAACAAAAGTTTTCATTTGAAATCTCTTCACTACAAATAGATAACCAGTTGCGCACAACTCCATATCCTGTTATCCTGTCCTTTGATCATGAGTGCAGGACAAACCCAACCAACCAGATAAAGACTAAGGATAATGCTGGAAGAACTAAAAATGAAAGAATTGTGCAGACAATTTCCAACAGTAGTTCTGGTGAACCTGCATTCCATGCGGCTGTAGCCATGTGGAGGAACAAAGATATTTCGCTGGTTTCATTTGAATACATATGCTTAAGGTGTGCAATAGTGCTTAGTGATATTTTATTAGTCCATGCTGTCCCTTTAAGGCTTATTAGTTTATTCAATGGCTGCAGAGTTGCAGATTGTCACCTGGAGCTCGAGCAAGGACTGATACTAAGCTTGTTTGATTTCCTTAAGGCTGTCTCTTCAAGGCTCCAGAGCAGAGTCTTGCCAATTTCTGACTCCATTATCAATGATGTTAGTTTGATTCCCTCTGCACATACTCAAGCATATGAATATGTGAATGATGGAGGTCATCTCTATTCAACAAATGTTTCATTTAATAAGAATCAAAAGAACAGTCCTACACTACCTTTAGTAGTTCCAATTGGGGCTCCTTGGCAACAAATTTACCTTCTTGCTAGACGTCAGAAGAAGATCTATGTTGAGTTGTTTGATTTGGCCCCTATTAAGCTGACTTTAAGGTGAATCAATGATTCTTCCCTCAGAGGAATACTATTTGTATTTATTTTCTGCTCCGGCGTTTGGATAATTTACTGACAAACATCTTAATATGACAATACAGCTTTTCCAGTGCTCCATGGATGCTGAGAAATGGTGTTTTTGCATCAGGAGAATCAGTTATTCATGTAAGTAGCATAGTTTGAATAATTTTTTTTGAAATTCTATGCTATATTGTTGTCATTTAATAGTAAATAGAAGCTTAGGGTATTACAAGAGTTGGCTCAAAATTAAATTGGATATCAACCTAGGATACGGTTAATCTGTGTAGCAAATTAAACTATTCTAATTAAAGCATATATAATCAAATCCCATAAATCATGAGATTCTTAATATGGCAACACCCTTCAAACTCAATGTGTTACTGGATCAACACTTGAATTTGTGAAAAATCACTAAAAATGTTTACGAAGTTGGTTGGACAAACAACTTAAGGTTACCGTCAGAGCCGAAATAACAAAAGATTCAAAGATCAAGAGTCTCTGATACCATCTTAAGATATAAGAGAAATTATATGATTGATCTTAATATCAACCCATCGGAGAGGCTATTTATAGACTTAATAGTTTGATTACCAACAATAGCTAAGAGTCGAGAAAAAATAAAGAGATACAATGGAGGGGATCGTGGATATTAGTTGAATTGATAATCCAGATCAATTATAATTGAAAAGAGATCCCAAAACAATGTCCTAAGGCAGTTGAATTGGTTGATGCTTAGGGTGTTTAGTGGTGGGTGATTATTGATAGAGAAATAACATAGGATATTATAGGCCTAGGCTTAATCTATGGAGCTACTTAAACTATTCTAATAAAGGCATGCATCAGCACATCTCATAAATAATGAAACTCAAATATTTCAGCAACACTAAATATGATAAATATGAAAGAAATGAGTTACATGTAATATGACAGAAATGAGTTACATGTAATGGTGCAAGTGAAACTGTACTAATAAGGTTGACCTTTTAGTAGTGGAAGTCCAAGCCATTGTATGTAGCCCAATTATTGAAATTTAACATTGTATCGGAGCAGGTTTTGATCCTGACCTTAGCTCTTTTATGTTACCTCCCCTGTGATATTCGTCCCGCTTGCAGATGAACATGCTTGCAGAGATAGTGCCGATGCACGTCTAGCCCACCGTATCTGTAATAAGACAAGTTTAGGCGTCCGCACTTGGAACTGTATTTCTCAGCTAACTTCTGTTTTCCATCCAAATTGTTGTTCCATATGTTTTCAGTGGAAGTGTACACACTGATAAAAAAAAAACACTTCAACTACTTACTTAAAATTGTAATGCTTTCAGACTCAAGGTACAGTAACCTGAACCTATAAAAATGCAAGATCTATTGAGAATTTCAAGGACCTTGAAAGAAGTTTTCCAATCTTTCCATTTTTGAGAATTTCAAGGACCTTGAAAGAAGTTTTCCAATCTTTCCATTTTTGATACTGTTTCATATGAAAATAAAGTGTTACTCATTTTATTTAATCAAGTTCATACATTATTTGTCTGTCTTTTTAGGCCTTTCTTTGTTTCAGATTCTCTTGTCTATAAGATTTACCATCTCTTCTAACAATTGTCAATGGCAGAGAGGCCTTATGGCTCTTGCTGATGTTGAGGGAGCACGGATTTATCTCAAACAATTGACTATAGCACATCAAATGGCTAGTTGGGAATCTATTCAGGAGATCCTCATCAGGCATTATACACGACAACTTCTGCATGAAACATACAAGGTTAGTATAGACAGTTATCTATGGGTATAGTTCATGCAGAGTTTTAAAATTATTTATTGTCATTATAGTGTTGTGATTACGATAGTATTGTGAAAGTTTTCACGATAGTCATGATAGTGCTGTGCTTACCTCACTTATTTAAAATTTATCTGATGTGGGACTATATCACCCACTATACTTATGGTTGACTTTCCACATGAGCAATTATTGTGACATACTCAAAGCATGTTCTAAGTTATAACAAGTGCTGTTGGAAAATGAAGGCATTCTTACCTAATAAGAATAAAACCGAACTTTAAAGTGGGACATTGATTTTTAGAATAGTGGACAGTATTTTTGTTGTTGTTCTTGAAATCAGTGTACATAATGAATAATTTCATTGACCAGCCAAATAAGTAGTTATGCATGAGAAGTCTTAATGTGTGATAGATTGAATGAGCTGAAGCTTAAAAGGGAACATGATTCTTGATCCTAATTGGAATGTGAATTTTGATCATTAAGATTATTAGACTCTGATTGAACTACCAACTTCCTGATGGCAGTAGCAGTTTTGTTCTGGTGATTAGTACACCAAGAAAGGAACTTCAGTATGTTATTGGTAGACGTTGGAAACTTGACCTGTATTAATTTCTCTAGCAGCCTTGCAGGCATTAGCTTAAATAACTGTGATCTATAAATGTCACATCATTATGTTTGTGGAGTTGTATAAAAATACACACACTAAAAGAATCAAGAACTCTGCTTACACGATAATGATCACCTAATTATTAAATACCCTATCTTGGCGTATGTACTTTTTTCCCCTCCTCGTGAGTTTTAATAAAAAGTACCAATTGCTTATGAATAAATAAATAAAAAAATAATCTATCTTGTGTGTTACGTGAATCCTGCTTATGTTCTTGCCAGTGTTGGACCCTGAATATTTGATGTGAACGCAATATTTTAAGCACATTATTGGAGTCCTGGTTATACTCTTATCTTGACCTCTACAAAAATTTCTGCCATGTAAAACTACACAGCTTTACTTTGCTTAAAATCCATTTTTGATAAAGATATATAATACAACTCATCACATAGTTTATCCAATTAATTGATTTCCTAGAAAGTGTCATTAGGACAACTGATATGCTTTTGCCTTGTGCCAGTGGATGATCAAATCCCATTTGTGTCATCCAAAACCTTTTCCTTCATCGCCTCTGCTGCATTGTGCACTGAAGTAATGTAACTTAGTTTCAAAGTTAATGGTTTTTTACGATCCTTGTATCATTTGTAGGTGTTTGGTTCAGCTGGTGTAATTGGTAATCCAATGGGGTTTGCAAGGAGTTTGGGTCTTGGCATCAGAGATTTTCTATCAGCCCCTGCAAGGAGCATTTTGCAGGTATCTTCTACTAGTATTTATTGGAGCTTCCCCTGTTAATGTGAATATTTATAAAGCTTTTGTTATTGCAGAGCCCTACTGGTCTTATTACTGGTATGGCTGAAGGCACCACTAGCCTTGTAAGTAACACTGTCTATGCCTTAAGTGATGCTGCAACTCAGTTCACTAAAGCTGCACACAAGGTATTTAAACATCTGATTTTATATGGGTGGTTCTGTGGGTTGATATCTACAGAGAACTAAATAAGATAACTTTTACTTGTAGGGTATTGTTGCATTTACTTTTGACGACCAGGTTGTTGCAAGAATGGAATCCCAGCAGATGGGTGTGGCTTCACATAGTAAAGGTTTGATAAATGAAGTCTTAGAGGTATGCTTTCATTATCTGTATATTAAGGTGTGTTTTCACGTTAGCTCTAGTTAGCCAACTGTAATCTTGCATTGTCCTACTTCATAGAGCCCATAGTGGAGAGACATGATACCACTTTTAAGCAATTTTTTTTATTATTTTTATTTATCAGCAAGCGTAACAACCGAGGCTCGAACCTGAGACCTCAAGAGAAGTTTTAAGCAATTAAAAGTTTTTACATTGTGCTCGTTCCATATACTCCAACATACTTCTATCAAGAATAACTTGAAGATATTTTTTGCTATTCCTTTACTCTGCTTATCTTTCATGAATTCATAGCCCTAACTGTTTGAAAAAAAAAAAAAAAAAAAAAAAACTGAAATTGTAGGCATGACAGTAAAGTACCATGCCTCATTCCTTTGCTACTCTGCAGTATTATAATAAGTAACATCAAGTCTCTTCACCTTATATCTAGTAACAACCTCTTCCATAATGCATTCCGGAGGAAAAAAATTATATTAGTATAATAGCAACTAGTTTATGAGAGTCTTAATTTTAGGTATCTGCCTTGTGACCTTGACGCCTCAGTTCAACTCAGAGAAAGAGCATCTATGAAAAAGCAGGGATAAGGATGCGTATTTAAATGACCCTCTCCAAACCTTTTAGTGGTTGGGGTCTTGTGCATTGGGCCACCTTTAGCTACGAGATTATCTCTCTTCTTTGACCCAAAATCTTAAGGGAACAAAGAGAGAAAAATAAGGGGATGAAAATCTAAACTTGAAAGATTATATTTGTTGCTAGCATGAAAGCTAACAAGAAAAGAGAAAAAATTAGGCGATGCTAGCACGAAAGTTGCTTAAGGAAAGAGAAAAAAGAAAGAGAAGACACTTGGATTTATTTGTAAGATACTCCCCCTCATACGAAATCATGATTTTTTTTTTTGGTTGGGATGATACAAAGAAAAACAGATTAGAAAAGGTAATAAATTCAAAATCTACATGAAATCTTGGAGAAAGAAAGTGAAATAAAAAATTATTGAAGAATTTTATTTTATTGGCCGGCCAAGTAGCCAAAGGCTTATGCCGTGATTGCTGAAGGCTTTAAGAGACTCTCAAAACAGATGATCAGGAGGCTCTAATATCATGTTAAATTTATTTTATTGATTTGTACAATAAAATTAAACTAATTTTTTTTAATCCAATATATTTCCTAATTTCACTAACATCTTCCTTAATTCTACTAAACTTAGAATTGAATCTCCACAAATATATTATGTACAAACTTCAGAGATCCAATATATAATGTAGTTTTCCGTTAACTATCATGTATGAAGTGTTGTATCTTCTTCGTTGAGTTGCTGATTCTTTTAATATGTGCATTGTACATAATGCTGTTAGTATTGACTATTGACACGTGTTGTTGATTTTGATTCAGGGGCTTACTGGTCTCCTTCAATCACCAATAAAAGGAGCTGAGAAGCATGGTCTACCTGGAGTCCTTTCGGGTAACGTACTTTAAAAAAATTGTATATTTAATTAGTATGGCCTTCGGGATATCACAGCTTGTCCAATAGACCATTCAGATGAGCAGTAATTTAGAACTTCAGAATTATAAGATGCTGAGTAATAGTAGTTGCCTTGTTGACAATGTTTTGTTGCTGCTGCTTGCTTTCATTCAGGAATAGCATTGGGAATTACTGGAGTTGTGGCAAGACCAGCAGCTAGTATCCTTGAAGTAACTGGAAAAACTGCAGAGAGTATCAGAAACCGAAGTAGGCTTTACCAAACAGGACCTCAACGCTATAGAATTCGTCTTCCAAGGCCTCTGAGCAGAGAACTGCCTCTAAGGCCTTACTCATGGGAAGAAGCAGTGGGGGCATCAATACTTGTGGAGGCTCATGATGGAGTAAAGCTCAAGGATGAAGTGTTGGTTATGTGCAAAGCACTTAAGCAAGCTGGGAAATATGTCGTCATTACAGAAAGACTTATTTTAATTGTTAGCTGCTCCAGCTTGGTGAACTTGGGCAGGCCCGAGTTTAGAGGCGTTGCAGTTGATCCCGAGTGGGTGATGGAGTCAGAAATTGGTTTAGAGAGTGTAATCCACGCAGATTGTGATGAGGGGGTGGTACACATTGTTGGAAGCAGTTCAGATGCTATATTAAGGCAAAATCAGCACCATTCCAAGAAAGGTGGTGGTGGAACAAGGACAAAGAGATGGAATAATATCCCAACCCCTCTCCCACTTTTTCAGACAAATTTGGAACTGGCTTCCATGGAAGATGCAGATTGCTTGTTAAGAGTTTTGTTGTCTACCATTGAACAGGGAAAGGAAAGAGGATGGGGCAGTGCTCATCTTCTACACCAAAGTAATATCAAATAGGTTGGAATTTATTTTATTTTTTACAACTCCATCTGAAATGCAACCCTAGCCCAATCAGCCACCTTGCCCCACCTCATACGTACAGGCCAATAGTTTAATTTATATACTAACTGGGGTTTTAGGAGGCTGACTTGTCCCTTTTTTAGTTACCATGTATTTAGTTTATGTTGTAATTGTTATGCAGAAAGTTGACTGATAGGAAAGAAACAATCAGTTCCACAGTTACAAGTTTGATTGGTTTATTTGTATATTGGATCGGAGAGACAGGCTAGCATGTGGAACTTTTGCAAATGTACATACATCAGCAGTTGCAATATATGGTGTTTCATTATTTCAAAGGTGTTGTATAGTTTTTCTATCATCATATACATTAATTGTAACAAATTGAAGGAATACTAATTAGTTAATTACAAGAAAGCAAGCATTTATTTCGAAATCCGCATGCACGTCAAGCGATGGTTGAATAACACAGGCGCTTCCTAACATCTTTTCGTGACCTTGAAGAATCATGTCAAGTTTCTTACGTTCATGATCCTCATTTCATATTTTTGTTGCGATTATTTTTGTCTTGATTATATGAGGTTATTTATATAAGTTACATATCAAACAAACCAACTGCCTTCATTAACATTGAAAGGGCTTAACTTAATTCTAATATATAAGAAGAAAAAAACTCGTGTAATAAGTAATATGACAATGAAAGGGCTGTTCATCTTCTTCACCTGCCTCTGTCTCCACCTTCCAGCTAGTCACACCATATGAAATAGTTGATAATTTTAGTTCGAACCCATTGAATAAGAGCACATAGTGTAAAAGAAAGAAAACATTTTCACTAACTATGACAATCAGGTCACTGAGGACATACCTGTGGATGACCACTCCCCGGTCCACCAACTGCTCCATTAATTACCAATTAGATTGTTCTTGATCGCAATCAACTTAGCAAGGGCAGCACTACTCTCCATTCGATCTCTTGCCATTTCTTCTGAACATGAAATTCCAATCCTAAATATCACTGTCAACGAGTCAATAACTTTGCCATCTCTTTCACTATAATTCGCATCCTCTTCTTGTGCTTCAAGAAGTGTTGCTTCTGTGATTTTTGCAACTTGGTCAGGCAATGCCATCTTGACATAGTTACGAATGTTCATGTTGTCATCAAACATGTCATCCGTAGGCTTTTTTCCAGTAAACATCTCAAGTAGGAGGATACCATAGCTATACATATCACCAAGAGTCGAGACTACACTGCCCATGCCGTACTCTGCATTCACACATAAAACAGTGAACTACTGCTCTTTTATTTATAATATGTATATCAACATATTTGAAACAGGATATTGAAGATGTTCAACAAATATGTGAGTTTGTGACATTTTTTTCTCTTCAACTCATTCAAGTAACCTACTACCAGAAAATATCAAGTATAAAGAGCAGATAAGCATATAAAAGACTTAAAGAATGGGATATGATAATTACCTGGAGCAGCATAACCAACTGTTCCTCTTAGTCCAGCAGAACTTGTTTGGTTTGCTGACAAGTTTTTGATTCCCTCCGAAAGGAATTTCACCAGCCCAAAATCACCAACTTTTGCAATCATTTCATCATCCAACAAAACATTGCTTGGCTTAAGATCACAGTGAACAATTGGTGTTTGGCAATATCCATTGTGGAGATAATCCAATGCACAAGCAACATCAATGGCTATATTCAGTCTCTGAAGAAGATTTAGTTTCCTCGTTGTCCCGTGAGTGTTTACCAATTCAGGAGTTGAATGCAACCATTGATCTAAGCTCCCATTGACCATAAACTCATATACTATGGCCTTGAAGTCATCTCCATGAAAATCAATGCTCGAACATGCAGTGATTACCTTCACAAGGTTTCGATGC
>JAYMTF010000308.1:0-40465 GCA_036897485.1 Pelargonium nanum
TATACTTTAGTAGAAGTGTAGTAGGTAAGTAGTAGTAATTTACTACTAATTACTTATTGACATAATGAAATATTATTTACTGGGGGGATTAAGAAGTCCCACATCGGAAACTATGAAAACTTAAGAGAAAAGTTATTGTATAAATAGAAAACTAATCTCACATCGAAAAAATAAAGAAAAGCTTGAATGAAAAACCATTTCTTACACAAAAGGAAGTAAGAACTTTAAATCACAGAATATTATTTCCTATTCTACTTTTTTTTAGTCCTTCCCTTTTCCCTATAGAAATCACTGTTTTTGAATTCCTTTTCTATATAGGATAGTAGAAGTGTAGTAGGTAAATAGTAATAATTTACTACTAATTACTTATTGACATAATGAAATATTATTTACTAAATGTTATTAGCTAATAACATTTTTTTTTTTAACTCATGGGATATGAAAAGACATGCTCTAGAATTGCTTCTTTTGAAGAAAAAAGTTTATGTAGCATTCTATGAGCCATTTTCATCAATTATTATATACTATAGTATGAATTTCATCCAACCCGACTTAATGAGAATTAAACCCACTACGATATTTCTTTTAAAAGAGACATGTGCATCAAAAGTATAATAATAGGACGCTTTAATATGTGTTATACTTTATAGATTTATATTATCTATATATAAGTAATTATTATCACTCCATTTTGGTGCACCGATAACATACCAAAGAACGCAAGTGCATGCTAATTGTGTGAGCCAACGGTACATTTAAACATGTTACGTAAGACCAATATTAACACCTAATTAATACACATGAAGACAAGTATATATAAATTAAAAACAGTTGGTGCAATTGCATGCTAATTACGTGAGCTAATGATAAAATTAAATATGCTTACATAACGTAATGCCAATATGAGAAACGGCTGGTGCAAGTTCGTTCATGTTAACTGCGTGTTCTAGTGATCAAATTGTAAACATATGACTTACGTAATATACAATACCTAAAGTTCTTATGAATTTGTTTGAACTTGAATATGCTGTAATAAAAACCACGACATGGTTACGAACATAAAACACGAGTATGACATGTTTAACACGATGATCAAAACAAACTGTGTCGACACAAATTTGATCCAACACATTTTACGTGATAGAACCAACTTAACACGATACAATTCGTCACGTTTGACATGAAACTTTTATACAATCAAATCTACAAAACCTAAATTCATTATAGAGAATAAAGAACTTTACTCACAGAGATGATGGCCGAGACTCAATCAAATGTATGAGAGTTTAACACATCACGAATTAAAAACAAATTCATCCCTAATAAATTTGTGGACGCGTCTAGATTCAAAGCAAATGTGCTTTGAGAAAGTGTGGCCGAAGGGTTGTGGAGAAAGGAGGAAGTTAGTGATCGACCGTAGACTTGTTCCACAATTGGTGATCAAATTAAATACGGTTGCTGTTGTGACAGAATTGGACTGAGTCGCAGCTACATTATATGAAACTTGAACTCGATAGCTCAACTTATACGTTAAAACAATTGCTTACTAGTTGAGCCACGTGCTCAGCCGAATTTCTTTGGTTTGAAAAGAAAAGAAAAGAAATACAAAGCCCTCCATAACCGTTGACTTGTTTACACATCTGACGGTAGGGAAAGCGCGTATCTATTCTTGGAGGCATTCATTTGAAAGATAAAGATCTGCTACAAACCAGCTAGCAACCGATTCGTACTATGAGCAATCAGTAGCCGCCACGTTATCGAAACAGTGATAGCCAAGCAGGAAACAAAAATTAAAGAAAGAGAAAGTATTCTACAAAAAAAAAAGTTGACAACCAGCCCCGCATCTTTATATGACGTGGCGTGTTATGATTGGTTACTTTTTTACGTATTTCGCAGACGATTCTAGCCCAAAAATAGTAGTATAAATCCTAAAAAGAAATGAAGAAATTAACTTTTAAAAAAAACCTCTTGCTTATTGTGCTCTCGTTCTCTCTCAAGTTTTGTCGTATCTCTCTCTCTCTCCCCTTCCCTCTCTCTCTTTCTCTCGAATGTTGTCTCTGTAATTGCAATTTTGTCAAAAAAATTGTAAATTTTAGATAGTTTCTGGTTGTCTCTCCAGAGGGAGAAAGCTTGGGTGGGAGGGTTTGGGAGCTATTGCTGCTTGTGAAGCTGAAGAGAGTCCTTTTTTTTTCTTCCGATAATGGGTTGTTTTAGCTGCGCTGTGAAACCAAAGAGAAGGTCAGAGAACGATTGCAATAACAAGAATAGAAATGGTGATCAAGCGCACACCACTTTAGGTATTGTCTCCGTTGATTTTGGTTCTGTTTTGAGCTCAAACGACTGCGATTTCGATGATCATGGTGTGGTGTTGTTGTTCTGTTTTTTCATATGGGTTTTTCGTTTTAGCTTTGGTGTTGTATATGGGATCGTTCAAAACCGATCAAAATAGAAACTTTAGTGGACGTACTGGGTTTCTCTGGGCGAAGGCTACATGGGTTTCAATTGATTGTTGATGTGCGTTTCTTCACTTACTTGATTTTGGGTTTAATGAATTAGTGTGTTTCATGCAAGGTTATTAAGGAAATGATCTAAGGATGTTGAATTCTGCTCTTGGTGATTTTCTTATGTTTTGATTTTGATATGCTGAAGATAGTATAGTTTACCATCAAGAGCTAGGTCTTTGTTTCTCTTCCAGTGTTGTGAATTTGTAATTTTTTTTCCTTTTTATATGTTTTTATCCTGATATAGTTTTGTTTGTTTTCTAGTATTTGTTTGTATGCTTGGTTTCAGAAGTAGGATTTTTCATCTGAATTCCATATTCCTTCTTGGGCTTTGAATTTTGTCCTTGTGCAATTCATATTTTAAAAGTCAAGAGAAATTTTCTTTTACCAAGCTCTTTTTGTAAGGATAAAATCCAATCAAGCTTTTGGTGAACTCTCATTTTTCTCAGTGTTCTTGTTCTATGTGTTGTTGTAGATACATTGAAAGTCCGTCCATATGTGAATGCTAAGAAAGATGCTGAGGAGGTTGTTTCTAAGGATGACCAACTATCTTTGGATGTTAAAAGTATGAATATGAAAGAGGAAGTTTCAAAGGATGGAAAAACCGGTCTAAAGAGGGCACACACATTTTCATACAGTGAACTAATGACAGCTACAGGGAACTTCAAATCAGATAATTTTTTGGGTGAAGGAGGGTTTGGCAAGGTTTACAAAGGTTACTTGGAGAAAACCAACCAGGTTGGATGAAAAGTTAATGAAATTGCAATGCTCATCTCAACAATCTTTGCACATACCCTTTTTCTTTGAATGACCGAATGGTGTTTCTGCTACTATTGTTTCAATTTGGCTCTTTTTAGATTCTCTTCTTTGACATTAACATTGTTCTTTTTTTGTGGTGCAGACAGTAGCTATCAAACAACTGAATCCTCATGGACTCCAAGGGATTAGGGAATTTGTTGTTGAAGTATTAACTTTAAGTCTTGCCGACCATCCTAACCTTGTTAAGCTGATTGGGTTTTGCGCTGAGGGGGGGCATAGACTATTAGTTTATGAGTACATGCCCTTAGGATCTTTGGAAAACCATTTGCATGGTATGTCAATTGAGCATCCCTGTCATCTTATTGTTTTTTGTCCTCTTGCATCCAAATCATCATTTTGTATGTTTTTTCTCTTGCATGGTGTTACTGGACAAATAGTTACTCTTTTTAATTGCATATATCTTTTCGGTAGTACAGACTGTCCATCCCTGTCATCTCATTGTTTTTTGTCCTCTTACATCCAAATCATCATTTTGTATGTTATTTCCTCTTACATGGTGTTACTGGTCAAATAGTTTTTCTTTTTCATTGCATATATCTTTTTTGTAGTACAGACCTACCACCTAATAGAAAAGCCCTTGATTGGAATACGAGAATGAAAATAGCAGCTGAAGCTGCAAGGGGCTTGGAGTACTTGCATGACAAAATGAATCCCCCTGTTATATACCGTGATCTTAAATGCGCTAACATTTTACTCGGGGAGGGATATCATGCTAAGCTATCTGATTTTGGCTTGGCCAAAGTGGGTCCTAGCGGAGACAAGACCCATGTTTCTACCAGGGTTATGGGCACATATGGGTACTGCGCGCCGGATTATGCAATGACAGGCCAGCTGACATTTAAGTCAGATATTTACAGCTTCGGGGTTGTTTTGTTGGAGCTCATCACTGGCAGGAAAGCGATCGACTCTAGTAGATGTCCTAGAGAGCAAAATCTTGTTGCGTGGGTAAGTCATCTCTGCCCATTCACTCTTACCAGCTAGTATTTGTTGCTTGATTTAGTTTTAAGGTATCCGTTGTTCTTGTTGAAAAAATGTGTCATGGAAGATATTATCCATATGTGAGCAATTAGTTTATTGATCTGAACCACCGAATTGCTCTCATTCCTTAAAATTAACCCGACTTTCAATGTTAATTTTTCAAGAGGGATCTATGTTAATGCAGTTAAGCTGATCCAGTTTGGCTATTCTTGTATGCTGCCTCAGTTTCTGGTGCTTCACATAATTATTTATTTGGAATTTGACCACTTTCTGTTTTTTCTTTCGTCTTTGAACTAATCACTAGTCGTTACCGAACAGCTCATTAGTCTCTGTAAATTTTATCATTAGTTGCATTTTCTGGAAATTTTCTTGCACTTATCATGTACTTGTTTGCAAAACGTATAATATTCATGAGCCTGTAAGGACAGAGCACCTGAGTCTTGCCTTGCCTCACTGTAAATGATAATGTTCAGTAGCTGGTAGTCGTTTATCTGAAACTGCCTCTATGGCCTATGCTTCCTCGATGACATGCACTAGACATTTTTATGATACAATTGGTGAATGTTAGCGTTGCCATCTCTACGTTGTCACGAGGAAACATTCGCTGATCCGCTGTTCCGTGACCAAGTCCATTTACATTTTTCTTTCTTATCCGGTTTGTAATGACAAGTTCTATCCCATCTTTACTTATTGCAGGCACGTCCAATGTTCAGGGACAGGAAAAATTTCTCACAAATGGTTGACCCAGCGCTTGATGGCCAATACCCTGTAAGAGGCTTGTACCAAGTTCTTGCCATTGCTGCAATGTGTGTCCAGGAACAACCTAATTTGCGGCCTGTTGTATCTGATGTGGTCACTGCTTTAAACTTCCTATCCTCCCACCCTTACAATCCCTCCACCCGAACAGTCAAGAGCCCTCTAGGTACCGCATCTACGCCCAGGAGAGAAAGCGCTGGAATAGCGAAACTGGAGAATCAAGAACTTAGGGGGTAGGTTTCTTTTTGCATTGTTGGAGTGATTGATGGGCCGGGTTATCAAATTTTGTGTCACAGATATACCAAGTGCCGAATGCTATCGAAATCATCACTATCACACATAAAGGGAGTCTCTAGTTTTTATCTTCTTTCTTAGCTTTCTTCTCTTATGTTTAGTTGTACATGTGACTTGAGCATATGGATGGGCTTCATTGTATGTAAGAAGATGCTGTTCTGTAAATACCGTCTTCCTCATATTAAAAACAAGATTGAGCTTCACTTGGTACCTTGTGTGTTCTGGATCTGCTGGTCACTTTCTTGGTTCCACCTTCTGTTTCGTGTACAGATTCTGGTTTCGGAAAACATATGTTTAAACAACATTTGGTAAGTCGAAGTTACATACTTACATGCATCTTTTCATATTGATAAATGGATGAAAATTCACTAAAAATTGTCTGAAACTTTACTGGTTAGTTTTTGCACTGATAATGTGAAGGTTTAAGGTCAATTAGATCCCTGTAATGATCATTTAAATATTGTTAAATTATTATCCACATGGCACATTGACATATTATTTTGAGTTTTAATTTACAATTTTTTCAATGTGACACGACTATGTCACATAATTGAAGTTAACTGTAACGTTAAACTAACGGAGTGAATAAACTGATTCAAAATATTAATGTTCAAATACATCATTTTAAATAAACTAAAATGATACTTTCTGAAAATTTGGAGTCCATTGATCTTTAAACCAAGTCTGAACAGCTAAATTTTATGAAGAAAAATGCTATTTGTCCCAAATTCTGTACAAAAATTGTTGTACAAAATGATGTGGCAGAATACAATTCTTAATTTTCCGGTTTAATACTAAGTTTATATGAATCATAACCCGACGTATATGATACCATTGCCCTCCCATGAATTTCTGGCGCAGAGCGACCGGTATATAAGACATACTGTACACTTGACAAATTTTGATTCGTCCAAGTCATCATAAAAAATAATTACGTGTCATATCTTGTTAAATGACACATCACTTTGTACAAATATTTTTGTACAGTAGTTGGGACATATAGCATTACTCGAATAAAAATAGGCGAATCTTTGGATAAAAAAATTAAACCCAAAAAATAAATACTCCGTAAATAGAATCAGTTATGATGCACGTGCCAAAAATTTCCCGCTCAAAACCGTTAAATCGAATAACAAATAAGTAGAGTTTCAGTAACAGAGTCACACAAAACCTCTCAACAAGACCAGTCTGTTCCATTTCCTTTCGTCCCTCTAAAACCCAAATCGCATTCAAGGAATCCAAACCCTAAACCTAATTCTAACCCCTCGTCTCTCTGAGAATTCTCTCGAGAATGCAGATGCAGCAGAGAGCGACGGTCTCGTCTCGAGCTGCAGCAGAGGAGGACCACTGCGTCATCGACGTGGAAGAGCCGCCACAAGATGAAGAGTTTCGGAAACGGAAGATGGATCACCTGGTCTCCTACTCCGACTCCGTCGATCTTCCGGCGTATTCTGGTGGTATTAGCAAGAAGGAGATTTTGCGGGAGAGATTGGCAAGCAAGTGCATCCATTCCATTCCTGTCATCGTTCTCTTCTGCTTCTTCGCTCTCTGGTGGTTCTCTTCTACAGGTAGTTATTCCGATTTTGCCTATGCCAAAACCCCCCATTTTCGTAATAATCGATCTTGTTTCTTTCAGATTTCAACTTCTGTTTTTTTGTGAATTCATGCATTTCATATACTATCTGTTGGACCGATCAGCGGTTCCTTTCATGGATTTCGTGTTAATTTGTATTTTGGTGCATTGCACTCTACGTGTTCGATCAAATGCCCAAATGAAATTTTCATGCTATTTGGCTGGCCAGAACTGTGATCCATGATAGTATAGAATGATGCAATTCTTGTTTGAATAGATCTCTCTCTCACTCTCATTTGGTTCTTGATGATAGGAACTTGGCAATTTGTGTCAGATTATAGTTCTCAAAATTATACAATGTTTCATTTACCCACTGCAAATATTTGATAGGGTAAATTGCACTATGCATGTACTAGAATGTTCCATTGCAAACAGACTAAAAGGGACAATTTTAAATCCTAATGCTAGTGTTCATTTATAGAATGATTATTGTTGAAAAACTGCCTTCTGAGGTTGCCAATTTTCTTGTTTATACTATGGCTTGTGTTTGGTGGCTGAGAAAAATGAGGAAAACAAGAAGGTGTGGATGATCCAATGATGTATTGATGTTTGCAATTCTGTACTGCTTTATGTTTTTCTAATTGAAATTTGTACATTCTGAATTTTGTGAAATTTGACAGAGAATTTGGTGATCAAGGATGGCAGAATTGTAGAAACACATTACGGCATGAGGATGTCAGAGCTCCCACTGTCTTTCAATGGCACTCATGTTGAACTTGCTAGCCTAGCATCTTCTACATCACCAGTTACCTCAGCCTCTCACAATCTTACCGAAACACACCTTGTTGTAAGTGATGAAACTTATGAATTGACAAATCATCCGATCTTTTACGAGGAAGTTAGTTTTAAAAGCATAATGTTGTTAGTGTCTATGTTTGTAATGCATACATGTTTCTATTTTCTTGCTGCAGGTCAAGTCCAAAAAGAAACCAAAGAAAGAGGTGAACTGAAAAGCTTTTAGGACTGTGTTTCCATTTCCAAATGTTGTTAGTGTCTATGTTTGTAAAGCATACATGTTTCTATTTTTTTTGCTGCAGGACAAGTCCAAAAAGAAACCAAAGAAAGAGGTGAAACTGAAAAGCTTTTAGGACTGTGGTTCCATTTCCATAGCAAAGTACAGCAACAGAGAGCTTGGAGATTCTGTACTGTTTCACATGTAAGACTTAGCTTTGAATTTTGCTGCTTTAACAACATTATAAAAAGCATTGATTTTTGTGATCTAGAGATGGAAGAACAGAACAGAACAAATACAACAATGGTTTCCTTTTTCCTCTATTCCAATATTTCTGTAACCTCGCCTTCTCTGCAACTTCCCACCCATATATTCAAAGCTCTTTGCCTACGCGATTTCAGGACTCTACAACAGTCTCTCCTTGGTGACTGTAAAAGCAGAGAAAATTTATGGTTGATTAGAAAGAGTTCAACAATATTGCTAGCTTTTCATTACTTATATACATACCTTATGCCAACGATAGGGATCGGGTCTTTTGATAACTAGAATGCTATCAACCGTATCAGGTGATTCCATGGTCCAGTTGCAGCTGGGAGCGGGGGTTGGATCCCGAAGGTAGACACTGAACGTTTGCTTCTTCGTTTCATCACGCCAAGTGTTGTTCATGTAAAAAATAAAGGGTTTCTGGCACGGGTTCTTCATGATAGGCCTAGTGTTGATAGCATAGGCAGTGTAATCAGCCTTTTGGTACCAGTTGAGAAAGGTTCTTGTAGGCATCTCCAGCTCTCTTGGAGACATGACCCCCCTCGTGATTTGCACCACGTAACCCCATGAGACACTGAGAGACCAGGACCGGTTCTGGTCATAGCATATGGATTGCTGTATTATACTAGATGAATCAACATTTACGGCTTTGAAAAGCCTCTTCAGGGATTCTAGTCGGTTCATCCCTGGGAATATCGGGTCTACCACATCTAGATGGTGAAGTGAGATCAGTGGCGCTATAGGATGCGCTGATAGAAGCCCCAATAGGTCTCCGTGAACATCATACTGCACACACAACAATAACAATAGCAAGAAATAGGTAGCTAGATCACGAGAACGAGTGAATTCGTAGCTAGCTAGGTGGGTAATTAGTACCTGATGAAAGCCTTGCTCTTTGGTGAGAGGGACACCGAGCTCAGTCATGCAAGCATGGATTCTGTCATCACTGCCATACAAGGCGGGATAGCGCTGGATGCAGCGGTCCTGCATCTTGGAGAGCTCTTTAGCCAACGGATAGCTGATGGCGAAGCCGCCTCCGCCAAAGGCCATGTTGTAAGAGAAAATGATGTTCTGGACATGACTCTCGGAGGAGCTACCTACGTAATAGAACTGGTTGTGGTCATACTTAGCTAGAGCTCGCACCACATTGTCCACCACGAAAATGGTGTCGTCGTCCCCCATGACGAACCACCTGACATGGCTCATTTTGAGCTTGAGCATTTCGGAGACCACCCTGGTGATCCGGAGGGCCGACCTCATCCCTATCCCGTGGCTGTACTTGAACTTGCTGGTGTCCTCTGATATCCGGAGATCCGGAAGGGTGTCGTTTTCGTCAACGGGGACATGCTGGTCGAGCCAGACGGAGCCTCGGGTCTCGCCGGGCCTCCACCAGGTCTTGATGTACTCCTTCCTGCTGTCCCAGAGGTTGGAGGAGGCTGCTATTCCGAAAACCACGTGTTTGAGCTCTGTCTCCCTGAGGCAGTCCTTGATGGGTTTGGTTTGTTCCTTTGGTTCGGGTTTGTTGATTTTTTGAACTGCATTTGGTTTGGTACTGTGATTGGACGGTGACGGAGATTTGGCGGCGGAGGTGGTGTTGGCGGAGGTCGGAGATGGTGTTGGTGTGGGGGAGGGGGAGGTGGAGAATCTGGCGGGGAAGGTGGTGATCGGAGGGGTTGTGGCTGTATTCGCGGAGGATGAGGTTGAAGGAGTAGGAGATGTAGATGATGGAGAGGAGGATGAATAGCCAAGTGGCTACGTTTTTGGAGACGCTGGAATTACTCATTAGCTCATGTGTTGATGATGATATTCACAAATGGTGGTGGTGGCGGTGGTTTTGTTAATTGGCATGGCGTGCATGGTTTGAGTTGTGAAGATGTGGAGATGGGAACATGCTACTGGACTGAGGTTTTTCCGGATCGGTGGAGGGAAATATGGGTTGCATTCCACGATTGCCTAGAATCGAATGAACAAGTAAATGTTCTTCCAATGGGCCTCTTTGGTGGGCTTTCAGGCCCAAGGTAGGTCCATTGTATTGGATGGAATTAATTTGGCAACAGGCCCACAAAGCTACAAAAGTAGGGGAGGAGAGGTACCAAAAATGGATACAAACTTTTGTTTTCCCATTTAATTTGGACATTCACACATGGGCTTTATATATATACTTTGGTTTAAGAAGCTCCTAAATTTATACTTATACTAGGTTAGTACTCTACTTCAGATTTTGGATTAGAATTGAAAAGAGTAATTTGAATTTGATCTGAAAGAGTTCAGATTAGAACAAATCAATTTTTTCGGATTAGATCGAACAAATTTCAGATTTTCTTTTTGTGTGTAAGATCGATCGGTTCTGAATTATCTAATAAAAATTTGGTTCAATCCGAAATTAACCGGATGAGATGTGAAAAAATCGGTTTTTAGTGGAATTGAATGCTCGCGTATACATATCCAAATTACCGATTATATCTACAACACAGCTTGTTAACACATGTGTGAAAGTGAGAGGATGGTGTGGATATATATAGGGTATGTGGTGAATCTCATGAAGATGATGATCCAATTGGCATGATATAAGGGCATCGATGCGGTTGAGTGAGTGGGACAAGACATAAGCACAAGATGGAATACGATGGGTGGATGTTGCTGGCTCTATCCAACTGATCCAAGCAGTGTTAAATTAATGTTGAGAAATGGAAGGTTAATCAGTGAAAATTGAAACACAGGCTTGCTTGGGTGTTGATTTGATTTGACGAGACCAGAAACAGACCAGAAGAGACCAATCGGAGAAGCGGACCAAACACGTAGATAAGAAGATGATTGAGGATGAATATGATTGCTCAAAAGTATGTTCACGTGCTCTGTGGCCCATTCACCTGCATGTGGCCCTATTATATTATCCCTCTCTCTCTCTTATCTTCCTTCTTGGATACTATAGAATCTGTTCTACTATAAAATATTTTTATGATATCTAATTTGGTTAATGAAAATACAACTTTGGTAGCACATTATTAGTAGAAGATTAGAGTGCGTGCTCCGAAATCAGCCTCAGATATGAGAGAAAGAATTTACTCCGATGATCCGATTCACATCTCAGGAGAAATGATTCTGAAAAGGGTTCTAGAGAGATAACTCTCAAATGCGTAGAAGGATCATTTTCTCTATCTGAATATATGATTAAGTATTCATACATATAAATCATCTACTGTTTCGAATAACGTCATAATCACATATAGTTTTAAAACCTCCATGTGTCCCAAGCATAGGAAGGGCGCTTGGTCAGGAACAAGTCCTTACACGCGCTTTTGTAGCGAGTTCGCAGGGCGTGCTTTAGGATCTAGTCCGCAGGATGGGAAAGATATGGCGCCTGGATGCTATGCGTCACTTTTCTAATACTGAGGCGTACGAGTTCTTAATAAAGAATCGATCTAGTCCTTTGTATTCCACGTGTCGCGCTTTTTATACATCGCTTTATTTTTTTAGTTTGCAAGTATATAGGATCGTTATGTAATCTCATTCTACGAATGAATGAAATTTACTTAGTAGTAAAATGATTATTAGCTAGGTTGAATTAGCTTAAACTAAAATAGAGAGGCAGTTCAATTTATATAATTATATTTTCTCATGTATACATGTGTTGCATGTCATGGCTTGTGATAATGTTGAAAAGTGAAATGGAAGTTAATGATTTGGTAATCTTGGTTCCACAATCCACATGTCCAACTTTTAAGATGCTTTATCCTGAGTGGCCATGCTTTTCTGTGTGATCCCCCTCGGACAGATGCTCTCTAACAACCTCCTCTCCTCCTTTATTTCATCATATATACTAATACTATCTATCTAATTTCCCAAAATTTACAAAAACTGTTTCAACTTTCATCTTTTGGCTCCTAATATCTTTTAAGTTTCTCAGGAGACAAGGAAGCATTGTTGCTCAACCCAAACTGTTGCTCTCAACGTGCTTCTCTACAATATCTCCATATCTTAATTTTCTCCATCTCTTTGCTCTGCTTTTTCTTTTGTTTTGTTGTTGCCAACCTGTAAATCATGATCACAAAGCTGAGAAACTAGATAGCTAGGAGGCACAAGACATGGAAGCTGTAATGATTTTGTTTCGCGGAATGGTATTTTAAAATGGTTCATGATTGAAGAATGTTTGAGAATCCGTGCATGGATCTGTAAGCGAGCGCAAGCAAGAGATCGTGCTTGAGCCATGTGATTTCTTGGTCTACAAGGGATGGGAGTTCACTAACCTTTTTCGATCAATCTACGGTTCCATATTTATTAATTTTATCATTCCGATGATCATGTCGATGCTCTCTTTCTTTGCCTATTAATTTCATCGTCCGCCATAGCTTTTCCTTAGAGGTCTTGTCTTACCGGATCAGTTCCGTCAAGCATCAGCTCGATCAGGTACATTTTCTTTTTCTCTTATCTGTAACTTTTGATAACACTACGTTTGTTAGTTAAATTGTTCTTGAGCTAGCTATATAAAAATCTACAGACATTCTCTATAATATCTCAGGAACTACAATTTTTGTGTTTCTTGGAGCTGTAGATTGTAGAGTGTGGACACAGATAGTTCCAAAACTTTGCGTCTAGAATTTTGGTACTGCCCATAACCATAGCTGGGTAGCTAGCTTGTTTGGCTTGGCATCGATCTGATTCTGTTATTGTTTTTGGGCCAGCCGCTTTAATTACCGACCTACCCGGACTTTGTCTCTCATTTTTATTATATTTTATTACGGTAGAGTTTTGCGAGTAAGAGAAGATTGAGAGTTTATTTTTGTTTTATTTTTATGGGTGAACTGAATAGATATAATAAAAAGATAGAGAATTATGGTATTGCGGGTGAACCAACGAGAAAAAATAGAAAGTTTATTCATAATAGACCAAAAAGATCATTATAGCTTTACATGTAGATTAAGAAGATAAAATAGAAAGTATATTCTTGTTATAATTTTATTGGATAGCCAAATAAAAATAATAATAAGATAAAATTTTTGTTCTCGTTAACAGATGAACCAAAACGAGATAATAAAAAAAAAACCATTACGACTCGAAAAACCTCAATTTGATAATTGAAATCTTCTTTTATTATATTTCACTGTGTTGCTTGCTTTTCCCATATCATATGTATTGAGGTGGTCCATTCCCAGCTGTGTAGCAATCAGTAACACCCAAGCTGTTAGTTTTATGTTTCATCAAACAGCCCTGAAATGACCCTAACACCCCTCTTTCACCATCATGCATATATTTTCCATTTTCGTGACTCTACTCTCTCACTCATTTTCCTACTTCACTTATTTACTATACTTTTTTAATTTCATGCACCGTCTTAGCATATATCATTAATTAATAATATCTCTAACGGCGCTTCACCACCGCAACGCACAGATTCATACATGGAACCATCATCAGACAATTCCACCGCCGCCGGTGGCCGCCGGGGACCCAACCTTCCCAGAGACGCTCGTGACTCGCTTGAAGTTTTCAATCCCTCCGCCACCACATACTCATCGTTCCGACCAACCAATCCGGCTTTTCGCTCCCAGCCTACGTGGCAATCCTGGAACGGTCCGCCACCGGCCGGTCCCGAACCCGGACCGGCGCCGGAGACGAACATCTCCTCCACCAGGCCCGCCCCAATATCCGAAGAAGTGATGACCACCTCGTGGATGGCCCTCAAGGAGCCGGCGCCGACCCAGAAGACAACCATCTCCGCCATCATGAGCAAGCCGGCGGAGAAAACGCCGGGAGGCGAGGTCGGTTTGGCGGCGCAGAGGGCGGCGGAGTGGGGACTGGTGCTGAAGACGGACACGGAGACCGGGAAGCCGCAGGGGGTGTCGGTGAGGAGCTCCGGCGGCGAGGAGGGGAATGGGAATAACAAATCGTCGGTTCGGAGCTCCGGCGAGTCGTCGGACGACGGAGGAGGGAAGGAGAGAGGGAATATTCCGAGAGTGTCGGAGGATCTGATGGACGCGCTGTCGACGTTCCAGCAGACGTTTGTGGTGTCGGACGCGACAAAACCGAACCATCCGATCATGTACGCGAGCGCCGGATTCTTCAAAATGACGGGTTACACCTCCAAAGAGGTGATCGGAAGGAACTGGTACGATGAATTAATGTTGTTGTTAATTAGTTAAGTTGTTGTTTTTTGTAACTGTCATAATAACGGTGGGTGGGTCCGGTGTCCGGATCGGATGGGATACGTGGGTGCAGCCGGTTTATGCAGGGATCGGATACGAATCCGGAGGACGTGGCGAAGATAAGAGATGCACTGGAGAAGGGAGAGAGTTACTGTGGGAGATTGCTGAATTATAAGAAGGATGGGACGCCTTTCTGGAACCTTCTCACCATTTCACCTATCAAAGATGAAAATGGAAATGTTCTCAAGTTTATTGGGTTAGTTTTCTATGCCACCATCTTTCAATTACTTCTTCTTTTAATACTAATACTCCCTCGTCCCAAAATAAGTGTTCTGTTTGTCCAAATTTTTTTTTCCCAAAATTAGTGTTCTATTTCTATTTTTAGGTTATTATATTATTATTTTTTCCATATTACTCTTATCACTTATGAACTGCACATGGGCAGATCTGAACTGCACATGGATTTTTGCAAAAAATGAAAACAGGACACTATTTTGGGACGGAGGGAGTATTTTTTTTATTTAAGTTGAGCTACACAACAGGGTGTAGCTTTCCCATTTTAACTCAAACATCACCCCACCCGTCGCAATGAGATTTGAACCAATGGCCTCCTACGTGTAGATGTGTGTCTTGACCATTGCGCCACCCCATAAGAGGAATATTTTCTACTTAAGTTCTAGTGTTTCACTAATTACATTATCATAAAATAAATTAGATGAAAAAATCACGTTGATGAAGGAAAAATGGATAATCTTTGCTTGACCTCATATCTTTTTAAGGAAAAACATGATGAAGGAGACAAAACTAAAAAGAGACTTTTCGTACACAGACGATCTAGTGCATATTTGTATACACTTTTTTCTACTTCAAAATTGGCAATCTTTAATCCTTTACATATTTTAGTTCATTTTGCATGCCGTTTGTTTCGAGAATTAGATGTGCTTGAACTGATAATAATAATCTTATAATAAATTATTACAAGGGAAGATATACCACGCTAATTAATTCATCTTAATTTTTTGAAATAAAAATAACAACCCTCATTTTGAGATGTATGTAGTACTTGTTAGTGCAGAGGAAGGTGAAAGGTGCAACAAAGATAAAATTGACTCTGTTATGGATTCCAAATGATTAATTTTGTTTGTAAGCAAAAAATATATTAGAAAAATTATCACACACACATATATAAGAATTAGTAACATCCCTTCTAAAAAAATAGATATATAATATGATGTATAATGTTTTAAGGCTAAATAACTAAAACAATTTAGTTGTAAGATACTTTAAAAATTTACTGCTATTCACTACAATAAACTTGTGGGAGCAGAGCGATCATTTGAGAAGTGACACAAATTTTATTGATGAATTATACTAAGTCAACATAATTTTTAGTCTGAACTTATTATTCTGTCTATATAGAAAGAGAACAATGAGTTTTAGCCAAAAAATTACGAGACGATACTCAACCAAGATTAAATAGAACTATTTTAACTTGAATTTGCATGAAATTTAAAGCATTACTTCATGAAAAAAATGTAAGATTTATTTTATTGTGCAATTAAATAAAACAAGAATATTGAAATACCAGAAAAGGAACTATCTGACCTTTAGCTATTATAGATCTACACTAGATATTGTGGTTAGTTCCCTAAGGAGTAGATTTATGGATTAGAAGGACCATACGATAGTTAAGTGAAAAGGCCCACTGGGCCATCCAATTTCCAATAATAATAACAGCTTTTGAGCCCAATTGGGCCCACTGAAATTATTCTCATTTCCCGAAACTGAATAGTGTTATGGATAGAGATGACACGGCGTGGGCTTATTTTTGCCCAGACACGCACGACTCCATCACCACACCGACAATACTTGTCGCTTGTCCTAATCTGAACAATTTGCGATCTTTACCAAACTCATAATTCTACTACAATTATGAATCAAAAATGCTATTTGTCCCAAATTCTGTACAAAATGACGTGGTATTTTATGTGGCAAACACTATTTTTTATTTTTATGGCTGAATATTAAGTTTAAACGAATAATAACCCGACACATATGATACCACTATTTGATCATAATTTCTGGCACGAAGTGTCCGATTTTTAACACATACGGTACATTTGTCAAATTGTAATTCGTCCAACTCATTATCAATATATTTGATGTGTCATATCTACCTAATTGACATGTCACTTTGTACAAAAAAAATTGTACAAAATTTTGTACATATAGCATTACTCATAATGAATAATGTCTTCAATATGGGCTTAATTTGTTGATATTTTGTTGCTTGATTTGGTAGAATGCAAGTGGAAGTGAGCAAATATACGGAGGGATCCAAGGAGAAGACATTGCGTCCTAATGGACTCCCCGAGTCCTTGATTCGCTATGATGGTACGCAATTTTTGTTTTTGACCGCCTTTTAAGATTTCGTTTATTACTAAACTACAACTTGTGACATCTTGGTTAATTGAACGTTGACAAACGTCTAATAAAAATAAGTGATTTTACTTGAATCAATGATTCTCAAGCTGACACGCAATATCTGAGCTAAGATTTCTCAAAATGGAGGACGAATAAAAAATTTAAGGTAAATTTTTTATGTAGGACAAGATTAAAACAAAGTCATATAGTTACAATAACATGTCGATCACGATTAGACAGAGACATAAATAATTGAAAGATTAGATAATGTTATATGACGTTTCAAGTAGATAATCCTTGTCGTTGCTTATACACGACATGTATTAGAATGTATGTATAAGACGCCTAGAGGAGTCCGAAACCAATAATTCACAATCAAATGGACCCTTAATACGCAAACGAAAGGGCAAAGCCATGTGGTGTGGGCCGTGTTGCAGCTAAAAATTATATTATATTCTTATGATATCAAAGCCTCCAAAATCCACCGCAAATCTTGTTTATTCAGACAGCAAAAGTACATCAGCAGATATCATTTTTATGGCAAATATCTCTCGGCTCACACTCTCTCATGTCATGTTATCTTAGTTTAACCCTAGAAATTAGTTATCTAATTATTTCAAGTTAGTTTGATTAATTGAAAAGTTTTGTTTCTCAATTTTTGCAAGTAGCTAGAGAACTACACAATCAAACAAGTTTTTTTTTAAAAACAAAAATAATAATACCAGAAATACTCTATAACTAAACAAGCCTTAAAATGTTGATGTGTGCATGCAAATATGCAATGCAGCTCGCCAGAAAGATATGGCGGAAAGTTCAGTAACGGAGCTACTGCACGCAATGAAGAGGCCTCGTGCACTGAGCGAATCAGCAAACCGCCCATTCAGGAAGAAATCGAGCAGCGGAGGAGGAAGAGAAGACGAAAGAGCCGAAGCTTTAGCCAAAAAGAGCCTAGAAAGTAACTCGCATTCTCCGCATCCTCAAAGAAGAAACTCGCATGGCAGCAACAGCGGAAACAGCAGGAGAGCCTCTATGCAATGCATCAGCGAGCTCCCCGAAAGGAAACTCAGAAAATCTAGCCGCTTCTCTTTCATGGGGTACAAACATAATCATTCAACTAAATTAAGTTTTTGGAATTTATGTTCAGCTCTTGATTTAAATTTGAATATAGGATTGTTAAGAAGAACAATGGGACTAACGCGGAGCAAGAGTTGAATGAGAAAGTAGCAATGTGCGATGAAAATGGGGACGATAATGATGAGTGTGATTATAGTAGCAGTGATGACTTGAGGCCTCATAGCCTGGACGACAAAGTGAGGAAGAAGGAGATGAGAAAGGGTATCGATTTGGCAACTACTCTTGAGCGTATAGAGAAGAATTTTGTCATTACTGATCCCAGGCTTCCTGATAATCCCATTGTAAGTAACTCTCTCGCCGTTCTTGTCTGATTTCATGTCGGTTTGTGGAGCTAAATGTTGCGATGCTATTTCAGATTTTTGCATCGGATAGCTTCTTGGAGCTGACAGAGTACAGTCGAGAAGAGATCTTGGGAAGGAACTGCAGGTATATATGATTGATGCATTAGCACAAAATGTCCTGAAAATGATCCGTTAATTTGATATTTGTATTTGATATGTGCATTGCTGAAATTTAGAATTCTGTGGGTTTTTTTTCTTTACCGTTAGTGTTCGCGTTGATCTTATGCAGGTTTCTCCAAGGCCCCGAGACTGATCCGGCTACTGTCAGGAAGATCAGAGATGCAATTGATAACCAAACAGATGTTACAGTGCAGCTCATTAACTATACCAAGAGTGGTACATATTCTTTGCTTGCTCGTCTCTAAATTCTGCGTATAGCTTCATGAAACGGAGGCCCGAGCTTCATTTCATTTTTCCTAATTACTTGAATCCTTCGGCTATTTATGCAGGGAAAAAGTTCTGGAACCTGTTTCATCTTCAGGCTATGCGTGATCAAAAGGTAAAATCATAATGTTATGACGTGCATGTCTCATATGTGCATATCAGTAAACTTTTCGGATTTGAACTTGTTTATGTAAATTAATAGGGAGAGGTACAATACTTTATTGGAGTGCAACTAGATGGTAGTCAGCATGTTGAGCCGCTTCGCAATTGCATCCCAGAAGAAACTGCAAAAGAAAGTGCAAAGCTGGTTAGGCTCTACTTATATTCTGCATTTAATGTCTTAAAATTTGTTATCAGATAGAGAATGTTATGTTTTTGGTATAAACTTGTCAGCCTGCTGTAACAATTTTGCTTGATCTCCATAATCAGATAAAAGCAACTGCAGAATACGTCGATGAAGCAGCAAGAGAGCTTCCTGATGCCAATTTGGTAATTCCTTAACTTTAACAGACTATCTCGTGAAAGTTTTGTTTATATTACAATCATGACAGCAAAAAAATTGATATTTGCAGACGCCGGAAGATTTATGGTTGAACCACTCAAAGGCAGTTCATCCGAAGCCTCATAGGAGGGATAGCCCCTCCTGGAAAGCTATACAGAAGGTACTATTTTTGAATAGCAAGCCAAAGCATTTGTTAAAAATATAACACAAATAATCATTTATATATATATATATATATATTGTGATCATACATACTATGAATTTGCAGATAGTTGATGGTGGAGAACAGATTGGATTGAAACATTTTAAGCCAATAAAACCCTTGGGGTCTGGTGATACTGGAAGGTCTGTTTTTTCCTATCCATTTTTCTTTAACTTCATATATATGGTGATTTTTTTTTTACATATTTCTACAACTTCAATCATTCCACCACAGAGATTTCATATCAGCAATAGCTGTTTAAGAACTAAATTCATAGAAGATAGTACTAAAGGAAGAATATGAAAACTACAATAGTTAAAAACAATGGATAATGCACTTACTTTCTTGTCTTCAAGCCATGTTCATCATTTCCATGTTTTTCTCTTGACTCAAGCTTATGTATTTACTTTGGCATGCATGGCAGTGTGCATCTGGTGGAGTTGAGTGGAACAGGTCTGCAGTTTGCCATGAAAGCTATGGATAAAAGTGTTATGCTCAATCGTAACAAGGTAGCTAAATCGTTCTCCTGAGTAGACTTCTCTAGCTACTTTTATGAATCCTCCTCTTTCTCTCTCTAAGAAGTATTTGAAGATAGGACCTATCTAATGGTTGATTTCATATCAGATAAAGGGAGTTACTATGATGTTTCAATATTAACAAGTATCAAAGATTTTCTGTTTCTCTATTTCTTGTTGCGATTGATGAATCACTGATTATTAGTTTCGTCGGTTCATATCACTTTTAAACAAGTCTTTACACTCCTCGGCGCAGGTACACAGAGCTTGTGCAGAGAGAGAGATCCTTGACATGTTGGACCACCCTTTTCTTCCTGCACTATATGCTTCATTTCAGGTTTGGGATTTAACAACTATTGTAGAAACTACTATGAGCTGAAGTAGCTGAATTGATAGTTCTTTTTTACCTTTCTGTTTCTAATAAAGTCAAGACACACGATTAAGGATAATGGGTTGTGGGAATTCTAATATTTGGACAATGTGCAGACTAAAACACATATTTGTCTGATAACTGATTACTGCCCTGGTGGAGAACTTTTCCTGCTTTTGGACAAACAGCCTACAAAGGTCCTCAAGGAAGATGCTGTGAGGTGATGCTAATTTTGTAGCTTGTCTAAGTAATAGCAAAGCAAAGAGTTCAAATCATGAGCTTAATTACCATAGCTTTTGTTACAACCAAGGGATAAGGGTACCTTGGATAGGACACAGTGGCTGACGAGGTCCGACCGGGTCTTTTCTAATTTCCTTCCACGTCTTCTCTCAATGGCCCTACAAAACAAGGTCTCAGAGGGGGTGTTCCCTGTAAGGCCCCTCTGATGCCTAAGTCAGTAACTGTCTGTCTTAAGATCGTCGTATATGGGTATTAGAAAGTGTACCTCTTTCGTTATGGTTGTGGCCTATTTATATAGATAGTTCTCCACTCCGGTCTGGACTTGGTTTTGGTCTAAGAATTTGGTACCTGTAAGCTAATCAAATTCTGTAACATTGAACAGATTTTATGCTGCAGAAGTAGTTGTTGCACTGGAGTACCTTCACTGTCAAGGTAAAGTTGGCGACGCATTTTCTTCAACAATACATACATGTGTCAGCAGCTATTTTCAACAACAAAATCCATAGTTGCAGCTCTTCCATCTCTTTATGTATCCTATGTTGTTTTTCCTGATCAGGTATAATTTACCGAGACTTGAAGCCTGAAAATATTTTACTCCAAGGCACTGGGCACGTGGCCTTGACGGACTTTGATTTGTCATGCTTGACATCTTGCAAACCACAGGTATCCCCGCTTTCCAACCTTCTTCGGTACAAGTTAAGAATTTTCCTCCTTATTCATCTACACAGTGCATCAACTTGCATAAACATGCTTCTGGTCTGTGGTGAACTTTTGCAGCTTCTAATTCCAGCTACAACTGATAAGAAGAGACACAAAGGTCATCAGAACCCAATCTTTATGGCTGAACCAATGCGAGCATCAAATTCTTTTGTTGGCACTGAAGAGTACATAGCTCCGGTTTGTATACTTCTGATCCTTCCTTCATAACTTCCCAAGATGTGTTGCTTCTCAAAATTCTCTTGTTGAGTGCCATTTGCTAATTTCCCAAGATGTGTTGCTTCTCAAAATTCTCTTGTTGAGTGCCATTTGCTAACTTCCCAAGATGTGTGTTGCTTCTCAAAATTCTCTTGTTGAGTGCCATTTGCTAATTGCTTCAACTCCTTGCAGGAAATCATAACTGGGGCAGGCCATACTAGTGCAGTGGACTGGTGGGCTCTTGGTAATTCTCTACTCTATTAGTTAACCGAGTCGGCAATATGCGCATATCGCACTTCCATTTCTTTTCCTGCATTGGTTAGATGAGTTGAACTTAGTATCATTCACCAGTAACATATCGAGGGAAGATAAATTATGTTTTTTCACAACCAGACTGATCAATAATGCACAAGTATCAACCACAAACCAGTCAAAAATGCATAAGTTGCGTCATTCGCATCATGATTCTGCATCCAAGTCTCTGCAGTTTGTAATATTTTCACTATCACTAGGAGTTGTGTGTGTGTTTTATAAAATCACTGTATTTGCTAAATATATGGATGCATCATTCTCGTAGGCATTCTTCTATATGAAATGCTCTATGGATATACACCATTCAGAGGAAAGACAAGGCAAAAGACATTTTCCAACATTCTTCACAAAGATCTCAAATTTCCAGGAAGCAAATTGGTGAGATATTCTTTGTGATAGCTACTTATTTTGTCATATTACTTCTTACACAGGACATAAGGAAAACTGTATTGGCAGGTAAGTGTTAGTCTCCATGGAAGGCAGCTTATGTACCAATTGTTGCATAGAGATCCCAAAAACAGATTGGGTTCTCTTGAAGGAGCAAATGAAATTAAGAGCCACCCATTTTTCCGGGGTGTCAACTGGGCTCTAGTTCGTTGCATGGTAACATCACAAACATATAAACAGAATTAACTAGTTTGTAACCACACAATATTCTTAGTTTGTGACACATTTCTATGAATTTCCAGAATCCTCCCCAGCTTGATGCTCCTCTTTTTGGCGCAAATGATGAGAAAGAAGCTAAATTTGTGGCTCCAGAAATGCAGGATCTACAAATAAATGTTTTCTGAGCAGAGGTCTCTCCTTTATACTTTCTTTCCGATATAAAGCATTTTCTTCATTATGACATTTTTTTTATCTTCTTACCTAATTGTTCTCTGCTGCAGATTTGGTGTGTTAAGTGCATCATTTTCAGAGGATCGATCTGGAGGTCTCTTTTTGTCTGGGAATAAAGATTTTGGTTTTAACTCTCTCAGCATTTTCATCAGCAGCTATGGAAATTTGGTTGCAGATCAAGTCGAAAAAGAACATATTTATGCTGTAATGTTCAGTTCAGTGTAGTCTGCAATCTGCATCAGTTGGTACTTGGAAGTTTTTTGAGTTGTGACTGTAATAATAATAATATTATTATTATTAAATTTATTCATTCAAATTATGTCTTTCTACATGTCTTGGAGAAATTACTAGACAATTTCAAAACTTCTCATCCAAGAGAGCCGCTTCAATATAACCATGCTAACTCTTAAAAGGCTCTCGATGATACACAATATTTCACGATCCTCGTGTTCTTCGTGTTCCCTAGATTCCTCGATCTCTCCGTCATGGCACAATGCTAGGAAGCATTACTCTACAACAAGGTAATATTTCTCAATCCCTACAACATGTTTAGTCTCTTGATCAGAGAGTGAACTAATTTGACTACTTATCAAATTGTTTGCTGAACTACATAGCCCTTAACATAAAAATTAAGCAATATCAACAAGTTTCATCAGAAGAAATCATGCAAATGGTCAAAAGTATGAAGAAGAAGAAATGGAAGCTTTTGTTTGTAGGCTCAGTAACACATGAAAAACTAAAAAAAATGTATAGAAATAGCATGCATGACATTGATGAGATGAGATGGAACCAAGTAGTAGCCAAACAACAATGATCATATTATCAAGTGGGAGTATATAAATAAATTCTGGTACCTTTCTGGGTCCTCCTCTGCCTCTCAGGACATGTCGTGCGTGAACAGCTAGGTGGGAGTGAGTGAGTGAGCTGAGCTGAAACTGAGAGTGACTGAGAGCAATGGGAAGAGTATTTTAATAATGGCTCTCTTCTTCCATCTCCATTATTTATACAAAAAATCACGCTTTCCAATTCCACAGTTCCCAAAAGCAACTACTTACAGAGTCAGTACTCAGTAGTGCTAGTGCTGGTGCTGGACTGGCTTGTTGACCCAAACTCCTCTCTCTCTCCTCTTTCTTTGGATGCCATTTTCATTTGTTTTCTTCACAAAACTCCATTTCCTTCCTCTGTATTTCCAAGAAACAGCTCACTTCTGCATTGTGTTTCCTACCTGTCCGGATTCTCATTCAACTCTCTTGTCTTCTTCTTCTTGATCCCTCCCATTGTTAATTCTTCACAAAACCTCAATCTCCTAGTGTAGACTGTGGAGGAGAGGAGAGGAGAGGAGAGATTCAATGGCGGCCGATAGCGCATTGAGATCCAGAGAAGTCTCTGCCATGATCAAGCAAGGGTTCATATCGGACCAGGCACTCTCGTTCTCGCCGTCCAGAACCATCCCTAGGGTTTACTCTCCCTCCAAAACCCTTCCTTCTTCTTCTTCTTCTTCTTCTCCACCACCACCACCCTCCTACGATCCTCAATCTCGTACGGGACACAATCACAGCTCGACTCTCTTCGAGATGATGTCGGAGGAGCAACAGCGCGAATCCAAGTTCTCCGACGAGTCCCGGCGCAAATCGCAAGCCAGGGTCTACAAGATCCTGTCGGAGGCGCCGTTCCAGAGCCCTAATTGGGGCTTGGGATTGGGCGATGTGAGGCTCACGGTGGTGGGCAGAGACGGTTTCAGGGTCTCCATGGACGTCCACAAGGCAGTGTTGTCGGACAAGAGCCGGTTCTTCGCCGAGAAGCTCCAGGGGATCTCGCACTCGCATTCGGTGGAGATTTGCGAATGCGACGATGTGGATGTTTATGTGGAGACTGTAGTTTTGATGTACTGCCATTGCCAGGATTTGAAGAGGAGGTTGATGGGCGAGGAAGTCTCCAAGGTGCTGGGTGTGCTCAAGGTATTGAAATTGAATTCATAGCTCATTCATCATCTGTATATGTTCTTCCAATCTGTAAAAAACATGAAACAATTTGTAATGGAAATCAATGTCTGATGTAGGTGTCTGCTGCTATTATGTTTGATGCTGGGATTATGTCATGTTTAGAGTACCTGGAAGCTGTTCCGTGGACGGAGGATGAAGAAGACAAGGTCATAGCTCTTCTCAATGAGCTTCAGCTGGAGGACTCGGTGACTGAAGTTCTCCACAGAGTTGCGTGTGAACCGTCGTCTTCTAAGCAAACTGATGACATTATCAGTAGCCTGTTGACTGGTGTTTTGCAATCGAAAGATGATAAAGCTCGTCGAGAAATGAAGACACTGATATCGCGATTGCTTAGAGAAGATGCATCGAAGAATAGCAAACAGTTTGATGTCTCCAAGGGTACTCTGTATCATCTATGCCATAAATGTCTCAGTTCTCTAGTTTTTTGCTTGTCTGAAGCTACTTGCATTGAAGAAAGCAGGCAGGATCGAGGGGTTTTGATGAGTGAAATAGCCCGAGAAGCTGATAATATGCAGTGGATTTTGGATATTCTAATTGACAGGAAAATGGGCAATGAGTTCGTGAAACTGTGGGCGGATCAGAAGGAGCTAGCGACTCTCCATTCAAAGATACCCACCATGTATCGGCATGAAATCAGTAGAGTTACTGCACAATTATGCATTGCTATCGGGAGAGGACATATCTTGGTTGCAAAAGAAACCCGATTCTCTCTACTGTCAACGTGGTTGGAGGCACTTTATGAGGATTTCGGGTGGATGAGAAGGGCTAGCAGGTCTGTAGACAAGAAATTGGTTGAGGATGGCCTAAGCCAAACAATCCTCACCCTACCATTGCCACAGCAACAAGTTATCTTGGTGAAATGGTTTGATCGCTTTCTTAATAAAGGTGACGACTGTCCCAATATTCAGAGAGCTTTCGAGGTATGGTGGAGAAGAGCTTTCATCAGGCAATATGTAGCTGAGACGCATGATAATTCCCAGTTGCAAATAACGGTGTGCGATTACCCCAATTGAAAGGTAAATCTTAAGTCCAACATACATGTAAATATTGCCTTACATTTCGTTATTGTACTTGTCTGAAATCTTAATTAGGTGTTGGAATTGGGCAGATTAGCCCTACTCAAATTCAAATATGAGTGATACTTATGCTTTGGCAGTACATATTATTCACATTTTTACCAATCATTTTGTAAATGTTCTCTAAAACTTCGTTAAAGAAAATACTGAATATACATTGGTTTGTGTATTGTAACATTCAACTGATCTCTGAAGCACAAAATATAGGAACTGGAGCTAAACTCACTATAAAATTGAAAGAAAAAAATACTGAACACATTCAAGACATTACCGGATCTATTTGGAAGAGGTCACTAGAATAATGCTTCCTGCTAGGAACTTCATCATCCCCATCCTTGCTCTCAGTCACCGACTGCTGGTTCCTGCACAAGCATCATTTTGCGTTACTAATTAAAAGACAATTAATCAGTTGAACATGCCCGCTCTGGAAATTAGTTCCCTCTCCCTCCCTCCTAAACAGAAATTCAAATTTTTTCATTCGATATCTTGTCATGTCAGGGTACGATATAGTGGACTTACCTTTGTATAACTTTGATCATGCCCGTGCCAATTTGCACTGGTACACCCATAATGATGCATTCACTGACTCCTTCGATCTTGTCCTTCCTCCCATTTGCAGATGCTGCATAAAGGTGTTCTGATTGCCTTTCGAATGATGCTTGCATCAATACAGTTTTGTCCATTTTCGAAAACCCATATGTTGTGATTCCAAGAACTTCGCCCTGTTATGATAAATAATCAAATATATATGAACATACATCCTTCATTATGTGCATTTAAATCTTTCTTCGGTAGGAGAAAACAGCATTATTGATCCAACTCTGATAGAGAAAACTCACCCTAACTGTCATCACATCTGCTAAGAGCATCATATGGCGAATATCTATGCGCATCTCCTCCATGGTTTCTTTTATCTCTTCTATGATACTCTGTCTTGCAGCTTCAATTCCAAGTGTCTCGTACACTTCCATGATATGGTTAGTCTTTGTTTTATATCCATTAACTCCTTCCATGCCCAGAACTGCTAGAAGTCCCGTGCTATAAAAGACGTATCACAAATGTGAGATAAAGAATAAGGATAGTCAAAAGATGTTATGCAAGAAAAGTAGTTGTGGAAATGTAATTATATTCCCTTCACATTCACAATACCAAAAATAGAAAGGGAAACAGAACGGATGAAAATAGATTTGAGAACAGCGAATGCAAAGAGTTTTCTGATTAATGCAAAGAGCGAAATATAGTGAAGTGTCATAAACTAACCCTTCAACCAGCACGGTGTACTTCTCTGTCTTATTCCCGTCATTTCCTTTTATCTCACGAACACTAACAATGGCACGGTCAGCAATGCCCTGTCATTCATAAATAACATTAGGAATGTGCATATTCTGCCACATGTTTCAGTTCAAAAGATGAAAAATGCAGCATCAGCCTGTCTTACCTTTACTATGACCTTAGGGAGCATATTCTTAAGAAATTGGAGGGTAAAAAGGAGTTCATCTCTATTATTATAATTCCGAGGGAAAATTTCTAATTCTTTATCATTCAACACCTTGATGTCCTGCAGATGAACATGAACTCAAGATGTTTAATATAAGAATATATATATCAGACATGTTAACAGGGGAAAACTCTCACCATTTCATCCAGTTTGATTTTCCGTGGTCTGCCACTTTCTTTTCCATGGATAAATGGGAAACCTTTAGTTTTTAAAATTGATCCTTTCACAATATCAGCATTTATGCAGACATTTAAAGCTAGAATTGCCTCCATGTCAAGTTTGATGCATAGGGATGCTGATCTGGAAGTTAGCATAAGCTCTATACTCTTAGCGATCTGCATAAACGAGATGGTTGATAAGTCTACAATACCCTACTAAACTAAAACGAATTAATGCAAGGACAAAACCTACACATTTGCTTGGAAGATCTTATACTTTACCTGGCCCAAATTTGTTTTCTCTACGCAACTTTTAACCATTTGTGCTATACTCTTATCATTATCACACTGTAGCTCAGCAGTAATGATGGGTGTGCTGATCTTTTTAGATGCATTTATAATTTCCTTGATTCGAGGCACTCCAAGTGTAACATCTAAACAGATCGTTAAAGAATCATGTTGAAACCATCAAGTTAACATCTAAAGGCTCTGTAAACAAAACAAACTAAATAATTAAGGATACTCATGCTTGCAACTCCAGCAAAGTGAAAGGTTTTTAATGTCATCTGTGTCCCAGGTTCTCCAATACTCTGAGCTCCAATTGCTCCTACTGCAGTTCCAGGTTCAACTTTTTTCAAGTTGTAACGGGATATACAGATATCCAAGAAAACCTACGACATTGGTAAAGATCAAACAATCTTGTTACATCCAGGCAATAAATTATTAGAGAAGCATGATATTTTGGAGCAAATACTCAGAAAACAACATTAGATACCTCCAGCTGCCTCTTAGTAATTTTCTGAACCTGAGTAGCTATCTTCTCCAGAGCTTCAATGTATCCTTGCCCATCAACCTTTTCTGGCAAACTCAAAGCTTTCCTTAAAGAACTTTTGAACTTCTCGGAGCAGGCACCATCAGCAGTCCTATCATTTTCCGCAAGTCTTCCTTCCACAGCTTCGGACATTTCTTCTGGTGATAGGTATTCTTTTCCTCCAGCAGGACATGTCGCCTGTACAATAACATTAATCAGCATCATTGCATTCAATTTCCCAGAAAATTATATTCCATTCTCAAATGATGCAACGGACTGAATTTCAAACCTGGACTTTCAGTAACATCCGGCTAAAATCTAGAGGAGCACCGTCTTTTCCTTCCATGCATACAGGATCCATACCATCATCCCCATAACAGAATTGAACTATTGATCCACTCACATTCCTTACTGTGGTGTCGTAATGGATGTATAGGTCCTCTAAAACTTTCATTAGTCTACGAGACATATAGCCTGTGTCAGCTGTTTTAACCTGCAATAATCATAATGATAAGAACAGAAAATTGCCAAAGGCTTGACATTCACATTCTCTACTGGACCATGAGCAACCCTGTGATTATGATGGTTTCATGGGCAAGGATAAAATCCAAAGCGTCTGGTACCATAATAAAAGTTCTGCCAGTTCAGCCAACCAGCACCCAGAGAAATCAAATTTGCAAGTCAAAATGATAATTAAATAGAACAAGAATATTATCCATACCGCAGTATCCACAAGCCCTTCTCGTCCTCCCATTGTATGAAAGAAAAACTCAGTGGCAGTCAAACCACTGTAGAATGAGTTTTCAACAAAACCTCTAGCCTGCATCAGGAATTGGAAAGAGAAAAAAAATCTGCTCAATACCCTAAACCTCAAAAAGTTGCAAATTAAACAACAATGACACTATTTTTCAAAGACAGAGATACAGAAAGTACAAGAGACTCTACCAACCCCTTAGATAAAGCCCCAAGGGCTATCTGAATCCAGAAGAGCATGGAAGAAACATATTTATGACCCCACATACTAACATACAAATTCAATATAATTAAGCTCCACAAGAAGAAATTCTACTCACAACAGCAAATTTTGATTTCATTGGGAAATGAGGAAGGCTTCGATCTATGAATCCATCAGGAGCACGGCAACCTCCAACTGACTGCTGGCCAACACATGCAATCATCTGGCTTATATTGATAGGGGATCCTTTGGAACCACACTGCGACATGATCAAAGGACTATTTCTCCAATGTAGTTCTTCCATACACACCTGTAAATAATATATACATATATAAGCATGTATTTGAATTTTGAAACAGAGAAAAGTATTCTCCATGCACCAAGAAAAGGTGAGATAATGGATGAACTACACATTGAGAACTGGATAAAATAAACTAAATCAAGAAAACAACTAGTTGGAAAAGAAAACATTTGAAACCATACTACGAGAATCCCTTACATCTGCAGTTGATTTCCGAATACCATTTAATTCATCAGTTAACATAGTTTCTAGTGTTTTCACAGCATCACAGCCAGGTAACACATCTAGCTTGCCTTCATTGTACAACTGTATTAATCGATCACATTCTCCATGACCTGCTGATATCTTTTCCTGTATCTTGTGACGCAGAAGTTTTCCAGATTGTACATCATCAATCCCAATTGAGAAGCCATGATTCCCTATCCACCGAGCACTGCATCCAAGATGTTGAGAAAATTACACCGTTGAATCTCTGGAGTAAATAGATTATGGAAGCAAAAAGAAAAAATGATACCATAATGGCATAATCCGTAAGTACTTAACAAACAATTATTGAACGGAAGTGATTATCACCTGCCAACAAGGCACAATGAAGAGCATACAATACAACAGGATAATAACATAAACCAAATTATTAGCTTAGATTCACACTCCCTGGAATAACAAGGGTTTCCAATATACATATAAGAGACCATGTAAGAGACCAAATGAAAGGGTTCGTGATTATTCAATTGTCATTACCAGAACATGTCCCACACTCGTGTCAGCATGAGTGACCATGTGTATACAAAAATAAAAACTGGAAAATGACTAGGTTGGCATGCATACTTTGCTCTAATAAAAAAAATGATTAAGAAGAATTGACTATTTCAAACATATTGCAATAAAAAATTACCTTTTTTTTAATAAAAAATTACCTTAGTTTTGCAAGGCGATTCATGCAAATAGCAGCAGCATGGCCATTGTAGTCTCTCAGAAGAGAAGAGAAGAGTCCATTCTTGCTGCCATTTCCTGCAGTGGAAATACATTTACAAATATGTAAAATATCAAGCTGTGAAAACTAAAGAGCCCAAGTTTTAATTAAAGCACAACATTGTATCCCAAAGAATAACATGATGAAAATCCCACTTAGCAAGTTTATGGAGTTTTGAGACTATTTGATATACTAGATATGTCTCACTTAAGAATTTAAGTTGTTAGGTATTTAGGTGTTTAACATGGTATCATATTGGTTTGGACTTGTGCCTGTGTGAACCACGTGTATTGCCTCCCTTTCTAATCTTGGTATACGAGCACAGCAGGCCTGCACATGATGGATATTTAAAGGGTATTCCAAGTCCACGAGATATACTAGTTGGACCCTTCATTTAAAGGTTTAAGTTTTAAAGTTGGAGTGAAGTTTAATAGTTAGCAATTCAATAGGTCGAATGAGAAACAACCATCACTTTTCCAAGTGCAAAGTTATAGGATTTTGTTAAGATCTCAAAAAAGAAAAAAAGTCCCACGTCAGTAGATGATGGGGCTAAGAGGTTTACTTATAAGGGGGTTGGACACCTTCCACAAGCAAGTCAGTTTTCTAGAGTGAAACTCAAGCCCAAATAACTTGACCCATATCAACTGATATCCCGGGTACCCCAAAGGAAAAAACCCACCACTGCCTCGCACCTACATTAGAGCCCATCACCGCCCACTAAAAAGGGAGAAGAAAGCCCAAAAGGAGGGGTACAAATGGTATGGTTAGTTGCTAACTTGATGAGTACATGAAGACTTGAAGGTTGGGGTATGTTATGACAAATGGGAAGAAGCTTCACATCGGTTTGATATCTATCCAACCACAAATAAGTTGACCTATGGCAAATTTCCTCGTAGGATTTCCAATTGTCCCTTGTCATTTCACCCAATGACGCATTTCATTCTCAGGTGAATTGGGAAAACAAAACAAAAAAATTGCACTGCAGTACTATGATATACTTTCAAAATTCACAAATGGCAATCCATATAGCTAAATGACCATACCCTATTATATATGTATGCAGAACATGTATCCCCCGGGTATCTCAGATGTAAAGGACACATTCCTTACTTATAATTTCAGATCTTTGATTCATTTAAGTAGCAGAAGATAACAGAGGGTATAGATTTACAGCCTCTGATAAAGATGTGCTTGTATAGCAGAAATATCTGTCATGGTCCTCATGGGTGCTTCAGAAATGATTGTCTCGCTTGTATGGAATTATTTATCAGATTATAATATATGAAAAGAAAGGCAAACAGTAACAATCCCAAATGAGAACCTTTTTTTTTTTTCCACGAGCTGTAAGGCAAGACAATCAATAGAAACTGTAAGAGGAATTCAAGTAACTTAGAAATAAATTAAACTAACCTAGAGTAGCCTTCCCAAGTTGCCCAGATATTAACTCACTGTTGCGGAAGTAGACAAAGCCATCGTTAGGGCACATTGTCTCCAACTCTCTTTCTCTCTTTTTAGAATCAGACCTGGTGTAGTTTTTCTCCTTCACAGTAAGATTGAGGTAGACTCTCATTTCTGTATGTGGGCGCACTAGAACACTAAACAGTTGCTTACCAGCCCAAAGTTCTATTGGCTGTACATAACAATTGCATTCAGAACAATAAAAAAAAATCCATTACACACCATATTCTTATAAATAGACACAGATACTTTAAATAATGTAACATGAAAGGAATATTTTAAGAAACAGAAAAGTATAACACATCATAGTTATCAAGCTTATGCATATGACCTTAATTATTGCTGGCGCAGGCAAATCAACATTATCCATGCCATCTCCCATGTATGAACACATAAGTGCAAAGGCAGCACGGTCATAAAACGTGTCCTTCCTTGTTATGAGAAATGAAGATGTCAGAAAATCTTGAGTGGATGCAACCAAAACTTCTCCATTTTTTGGTGTACATAAGTTGTTTTGTACCTGAAATAACCAAAGCTTAACAATCATATAAGGAAGGCGAGACAAATAATACAGTCCAAGGGTTAAATTCTGTTAAATTACCCCCATCAACATAAGAGCTTCTGTTCGAGCCTCTTCTGTTTGTGGAACATGCATATTCATCTCATCACCATCAAAATCGGCATTATATGGGTTGCAAACAGACTCATTGAATCTCAGCGTTCTCCAAGGCATAACCCTGACCTATATGTGCATAGAAAAACAATGAGGAAAAAATTCTATGCATACAATGCAGTCTAATTTAAACCAATTTAATCACCCTATGGCACATCATAGACATCCGGTGCAAGCTTGGCTGTCTGTTGAAAAGAACAATGTCCCCATCTTCCAGATGACGCTCAACTATATAACCAAATTTTAAATCATCGGCCAATCGTTCTCTTTTAGAAAACTTCAAGTGCCTGCAGATTAGAAGTAGGTATTTTACTACATCATCACTGAGTGTCAACCGGGGAAAGTAACAGTATCATATCCTTACCTCATTTCACCATCAGGCTGTCGAACCATCCGTGCACCAGGGTACTTATCAGGACCATTACGTACACATTGTCTCAACTTCTCTATATTGTGATAGGTAACACGTTCAGGGTAGGTTAAGATCTGAGCCATTGCGACAGGAATTGCTACCTGGACCCAGTGAATTCAAAGAAAAAATGAATTGGAAACACATATAAGAATCCAAATACAAGCATAAGTACAATACCTAACCTCAGTAATTTTCAGATTAGGATCAGGAGATATCACAGTCCTGCCAGTATATTCAACACGTTTCCCAGATAAGTTCCCTCGAAAACGTCCATTCTTCCCTTTCAAACGCTGATTAAAACCATTCAATGGCTTTCTAGATAGATACTTATCTGGAAAACCTTTAACGTTACTGTCAATGTAGAGTGCAACATCGCACTGAAGCTGGTCCCAGATATCCTATATAATAAAATTTTGCATAACCATATCAAGAATTCAAGATCATGCTTGGGGATAGATGGATATATCTATAAATCAAATTCAAATTCTTCCTGAGGATTATGATGGAAAACTTCTGCATTTTAAACATCAAATATGCGCAGGTAGTACAAAAAGACAAGAACATAAGCAATTCGTCAGGAAGAACAAAATGGAAAAAAAATCCTACTTACATATGGCAACAAAGCTACAAATGAATGTTGCTTGTTTGAGTGCAAACCTAAGATACTTGTGAATGTGATGCGAGGTTTGGGTAAGAGAATGAGGGCTCTGATGTATCAACTAATTCCTTTGGAACTTTGTAACCAAATAATAAGCTTATTCGCCCCTCAAATATTATTTGGCCTACTTGGCTTAATACAGCATTTCTGAGAACGGACACCGGTGAACTTGCAATTTATCATATGATTATCTTAGTTGTCCTTTAATAGAGGCACCAATTTTTGGAGCAGGATTAAAAGGTAAAACAGAATTCTAGAATGACGTTTGGTCACCAGACCATCTACAAGCAGTGCAAAGAATCTTTATATCGTAACGGACCCCAAACTAAAACAGAATAATCTTGATGAAATAGTCAATAGAGGATGCCCACATGAGCTCATTATTTGTACTACTCATCAGTATATACATAATCAATCGCTGAAAACTTTTCACTTATTTACTTACCTACTAGGTAGCGTTACATGTTTACCTAAAAAACTATATGCCCGGGAAAAAAATTACTAGAGGACACACAAATGAGGGCAACTACCTCACACCTCAACAGCTAATTGTAGTCAGCTGCATTAATTAGTAATAAGTATTTTCACAATCAATAAATATTTCAATCGCAGCCAGCCTTTTTATAAACTGATTACATGACTACGCATGTATGCTGCAAGGAACAATATAGCTGGAATATAATCACCAGAAATTGCAAGCTAATAAGTTGGGTTTGCAAAGGAAAATGACAAACTAAACTTCTGCAGCATATAGAACTCATTGACCAAGGGGTGAAGTTCCCGAAAATTTATACTTACTGTCACAGACAAGGCCCAAGGCTCCAAGCAGATGATAAGAAATCAAACAGAAAGTAAGATACATTGACTTTGAAAAGTGATAATTAAGTGTCAGCTCACTCAACTATATATGGCCAAACATGGTGATAATGTTTATGAAGATCTGACATATTTCCAGGTTGGTGTCTGGCTATTTAGCACAACTTCCTCTTTTATCAATCCACAAGACTGACTGTATATGCATTCCTTCTGATACAACTTACAATAGCACTATTCTAGCTCCACGCTGTTTATCCAAAGATACTCAGTGGTTTACTGTTTGGCTATATTGACCAAATGATACTCAGTTTATAGATAAACTAGAAAGAATATTGAATACATATAGATGGATCAATCCATAGACTGATTCTGCTGTATCAAGTAATATGACAACTCAGTCGTTCGAATACAAAGAAATAACAGTGCATAGCACAAAATAAAACTCTTAAGGGGAAACGTAAGAGTTCAAAGTCCTCAAAGGTACCTGAAAGTAGTTTCTGGAGCTAACTTCTGACAAGTTTTCATGAAGTTTAGCATTTGCTTGAACAATCCTTTGTAACCCCACTGTAATGTCATTTTCATTGCTACAACAAGGAACAAGATCTTTAGAGCATCACCAATAATGACTAGTACACCATCCGCAGTCAAATGCTTGATAGCAAATATGTTATCTGATAAACAGCTGAGTGAGAAGAGAAAAATCCTTGAACAAGATAATGTTTTGCTTGGTATACCTTTGTGCGGCATCCAGAATAACGGAAGGACGAATAGGTATTGGAGGCACTGGAATAGTCGTTATAATGAATTTTTCTGGTCTGTCAGAAAGGTAAAGCAATTCACAGTCCTGTAGTATAATGAAAAGAAGACAATATTTTGTCAAGAAAAGCTATTCAGTGATTGTACATGGACATAGTACTGAAGTAACTGATTTTCCACTTTCACTTGATGAATGAACAAAATAAGAAATCCCCATTCTTCAAAAAGAAGAAAGACTGTATAATGTTGCAGTTATAATGCAAGGGGAAGGTGGGAACAAATACCTTATCCAACATCCTGCTAAAAAGAGAGAAAACTGTGACAGCATTAATATTATTGTTCTCCCTCTTGATGGATGACATGGACTCTTTTGTGTGGGAAATTGCTGCTCTGCGTTCTTGTTCAAAACCATTAACGGCTTTGAAACAATCATATGCAATGCCAAATCCACCTTTCACTTTTGTTACTTTACCTGCAATCATTACACATAAAAACACTCACTAGACTGTTTCTTTTTTGTAAAAGCAGGAAGATTCTAACCATCCTAGAAAATAAAAGCCACAAACTCTGAGGCTTGGCTCTCCAAAACAGCTTCAGATTTTTTTTTTTAAATAGATTAATAAAAAAAGGAATGACAAAGGCAGTTTTAGAGTATACAAGCAATTATTGGACTCTCAACTATCATCTAAAGTTTTTTTTCCTTTTTTTTTTTCTTCTTTTTTTGCTGTGCACACCCAATTTCTTTTGTTTCTATTCATTCTTTCTTCTTCTTTACGTTGATGGGGGAAGGGGGTGCAACCCGTGTATCTCGTATAAGAGAGTGACTTGGGGGCTACCTGCAGTGACTCTCGGTGATATCCCATTTCTCATCAATAAATTCCAGCACATTGTTTCATAATTATATAAGAAGATGCTCCTATCAAACATAAGGGCAGAATTTCAACAGCTTAGCAAGTCATGGAAAATCAAAGTATCAAGGACATATGATTAAATATAAGGCCAGCTAGAGCAAGCTTCTGCTCTGCTACCACTTATCAATCACGCTAACACACTTATTTCAGGTTTCATTAAGTCTACCCTTACATACATTGTTGCAAATTTAAACTAGATATCTGTAAGGGGAAAATATATATATTCCTACATGACTTCAACATCCTCAATAGGAATTTCCAAAATCATGTTATAAGAATTGGAAGCCAAATTGTTAAAAGTGCATTAAGAATACAAAATAACAATTTGTAGACATAATAATGCTGTAGCAACAGTCCTGACAGCATGCTTGTCTTTCAGATTAACAGATATAGAAACATTAAATAGTGGTAATCAGAAGCCAAACCATTTTGATAGCCACATCTGGAGCAAGATGTTATTTTTTCACAATCTTTTACAATCTTCTTCACTAAGTTCACCTTCCTCAGATTATCTAGCATGGGATTTCTCATCTGCTTCAAATAGTCTTCACGCTTCTTCTCTTCCAGAAGTATACACGCACAAGACTGCCAAGGAATATTAAACATTTAGAACAGAGATAGCAAGCCCAATTAGCAACAGAAAAGATATATTTGAGCCTTAGAAAATCATGCAACACTTGAACCACAAGACTCCTCTCAAAGGAAACTATTGAGCCACAAAATATGAAAAGATGAATGGGGGAAAAGAGAGAGATTAACAAAGGAGCAATCATTACGTTCAAGGAGTAATTATTGTTTTGTCTTTAGGCATCAATCTATCAATACTGCATTCAGTTAAAAGGTGGACCAAACTCAAGCCAAGGAACCTGAACTCAAAATCAACTTAGCCATGCATGAGCATAAGATTTATGAATATGAAGCCATCTAATTTTACGTCTAGTTTAAACAAACAGAATTCCACATGGCATAAGCCCTAACTTTCCTTCAGGTATGAATCCAAATCACCAACACAATCACATCTCTGGAACTTAAGGAGCAAGTTTAAAAGCTGATTACAACTTTAGCAAAAGTCAAAGTAAATCTTACGTAGTTGAGCAAAAAGGATGAAATAATGAAAATCTACACATACAATCTGAACTCAACAGTAGACTGACCTTGCATATGCACTTCAAAATTTTACAGACTGTAACCAAATATCCAGGATGAAAAACAGGGAGAGCAAGCTTCAGGTATCCATAATGCCCCGGACAGTCCGTATACCCTCCACGACATGTTGCACAAACCCCGTCACTCTTGTTTGCAGGGCCCTGAAATCCACAACATGATCACCTTAAGTTCATCCTTCAACCTCTCAAAGCAACAAACAACAATCTCCCTCTTACAATAACTGCCCCAAAATCTCAAAATTCATCTGTACTGTGTCATCAAAATTAAGTACATGCCAAGTTTTTTTACAATCTAATAGAGCAAAGCTAAATTCATCATATAAATTGCATACTCATTAAACTTTATAGAAAAAACATCAAACACATTTTCACAATCCCATCCATTATATTCATTTGTTTGCGTAAATAAAGAGTGTACCATGTGCGGATCTAGTAGGCCATTGCCAATTGGTACTCTAGATCTGTCATAGAAACTGCCTCTCCACACTTCAACTTCGGCAGCTTTCATGATCTCAGATTCTGAAAACAAACAGAAATCCATTCGTTTTCTGCAACGCAAGTACAATTAGAAACATAAGATCATAATCTTTATTTCATGGTTAATCAAATAGTAAGCAAATGAAAATCCAAAACATTATATACTAAATGAACAATTTACTAGTTTAATCAAACATTTTGATAAGCAGATTCATGAACTCACATTTTTCGTGGCCCTACATCTTCGATGTAAGGATCTTTGGTGAAATCTACCTTCTGGAAGTTCCTCATATCTAGCAAAATGCAGATGATCAAACTGGGAAAAAGCGCGGGATAGGTTGGCGAACTATTGCAGCTTGAAGATTTTCGGAGAAAAAAAAAACCCTAGAAAGCTCAAGGATCAATCCTCGAACCCTAGACCTGGAGGTGACAGAGTGAGAGCCGAGACCACTAAGCCAGCACATCATTATATAAGCGATTTATCAAATTAATGTATTTTAACAGTTAAATGCTTTGTCCCCCAAATTTTGTTGTTTTGTGAGTTAAAGACGAATGGGTACCTAAACTTTTATTCTATCAAATATAATATCCATATTTTAATTTTTAACCCAATTTAGTATCCACCGTCGAACCCCCGTTAGCAAGTTCATTAAGTCATTTCCACGTGGACTGATAACTGATGACGTGGAAAATGCTCGCTGACGAGTAATACTTGGAGTATTTTTTTCTAAATCCTATTTTCTAATGCAATTTTATCGTGGTCCATGTTTTTCATGAGCCAATTGTCTATATATTTTGGGTGAAATAATTGATAAATTCATAATTTAATTATTAAGATTTTAAATATTTAATTCAAATTGCAAATGTAAATATGGAATTAGAAGAAAAAAAACATTAATTTTAGTACCCATAAAATTTTGAAAATTGCAAATTAGTGCTTTTTTGGTTTGTTATGCATATTAATACTCATAAATTTCCCGTTCAAAAAAATACTCATACATTTTCATTGCCCTAATTTGTTATGTCATTCAAAATCACAAATTCAATTTTTCGGTTTCTCTCTATTTGTTATCTCATTAAGACCTTATAAACATGCTCACTATTTTACGTCCATTAACTTGTTAGAGGTAGTCAACTAGTCATTGTAGCAAAATATTTTTCACCATTAACTATATAAATTGAAATTACATTTGCAATCTAGTGCACATCGAAAGTCTCAATCATATTATAATATTGTGCTAACTTTTCTATCTCGCTTTTGAACTATAAATGATAAGCTTTTGAACTATAAATGATAAACTCTTTAATACAATTTCTTATTAGCCTCACAATCTAAATCACACGCATTTTTCTAGACTGTTAACCAACTACATTTGTGAGAGCTAATATAACTCGTATAAGTTACTTGTCAATCGTTGTAATCATATTTGGTCTCTTCAAATAAATTATCTACCATAATGTAATTTAAGTTCAAGTTACAACTTCAAATTATATGAATTTTTTTTGTAACTACCCGAAGTTTTTTTATAAAGATTTGGGTTAAATGTCTTTAGACCTATTGGACTTGTCTAGCTATAGAGTTGACCCTCGGTCCAAAATTTTTATTGTTATATACCCCGAACTTGCAATATTTTTTATTTTCATCTAATTTACCTGCTGCAACCTGTTATCACCTCCACATCAGCGGTCTCCTCCACGTATGCGTTGCCTCGACACCCAACTTTGTCATGTTGGATTTTCATCCATGAATTGTTTTCTTGTTTTTTTTTCCCTTCTCTTTTGCTTGTTTTTACCAGAACAAAAAGAAGAGGTGTTGTAATGCAATAGGAGGAGTTAAGATTTAGTTGTGCGACATGGATAAGACTGACCTACTCTTATTGGTTTCTTCTTCATCTTTGTTTTTTTTACCGTTAACGCTAAACAAATTCTCAGTCCATTCAGTGAGGAAGCTAATTGGAGGCTTCAATGGCGTTTTGCGCTCATACCCACTACTTCTTTACGGTCTTTATCAGTGCCGACACTGGTGGAAGAAGTAGAGGAAGAGATTATGTGTCTGTTATTGTTCAAGCGACATCATCGTCCAATATTGGAGTGTAAGAGAAGGTGCAGCTGGAGAGACACAAGTGGACCGGTGAGATACCTGTTTCTCGCCTTGTCGGAGCTCTCATCTCCTTCAAGCCTCTTTATTCTCTCATTAAGCTTGGTGCCAGACAAGTTCTGATCAAGTTCATTTCCGTGGTTATTATTATTTTCTGAGTATGTTACTTCAATTGGTATAATGGAAGAATTTAAGAAGGAAATGTTGCATTTATTCTTATTTTTGCTCTGTGTGTGTGAAATTGCATGTTGACACTTGAGATTAGTGTCATAAATAAGTTGGGTTTGTATGAAAAAACTGTGTTTAAAGTCCAATCATGAGGATTAGTTGGATGTTGCCTGACTTACTTGAGTAGTAAAGTTTCAAATTTTAAAAATTATGATTAAATTCATGAACAAAATGTGTATTTGATTAAATTTTGGGATGTGGGAAATTGGGAATGAACATCCAGTTCATTTTATTTTGTATTTAGTGTGTGATGAATGAGGTATTTGATATAATTTTTGGACAAAATCATGATGAAATGTCTAAACAGCATGTGTATTTTGGGGATGTGGGTAAGTAATTCATGTTTATATTGTATGTGATGTAGAAGGATATTTAATATGAATTCTGAGTAATTAGAAAAAAGGAATTTTGAAAAATGAGTTTCACTAATTCATGGATGGAAGAAAGAGGTCAGGTCTCTCATTATTGGAGAGTTAGGAAACTAGGGTTCCATAGTTACAAGGTGACAAGGCGGCGGCGGA
>JAYMTF010000309.1:0-40400 GCA_036897485.1 Pelargonium nanum
CTAATTAACCCTTAAATGTAACAGAATATACCATTAATCCAGACATGTGCCCAACACATGACCACTTATTTTTTGAAATTACTAAAAATACCCTTAACTATAATACCTTCTTCTTCATCAAGAACATGTTCATCATTGGTTCGCCGGAAAGTTCAAAATCAAAATTTCCGGCGACACATGCATTTTTCGGAAAACATAAAAATAATTTTTTTCACCAACAAAATTCCAAAAATGAAAATACACCATTCCAACAAACAAACTTTAAATTAATGAAATTGAAACAAATCAGAGTTTGATCTGCTCCACACCGAATCTTGAACCGTTCACGGCGCCGTCAAGTCCGGCGAACGACCGCCGTTTTGGCTCCATCCTTCCTCCCCTCACACTTAACCCATTCCTCTGCAACTCGCTCGACGAACCTAGATTGCGCCGTCGACCACCAACCCAACTTTGCCGTCGAGGAACGCCGGAGGATGAGGAGTGGTTGCCAAGCTACAAATATGCTCCACGCTGGATCTCAGACCATTCACGGCGACATAGAATCTGTCGAGAGAGAGATGACGTGTGCAGAAGCCATTGCCTGAGAAACCATCAATTTCAGGCGGCCATGAGCAGAGAGGGTCTAATCGAAAGAGATGGAAGGCGATGACTCAAATTTGGTTTGGTTGTTCGTCGGAGGTTCCAGATCGACGGCGATAGAGGATGGCGATGGCTCTGTAGATCTGGACGGAGATAGAGGCGAACGGCGGCGGAGCTTCTCGCTGGAGACCACAAACCACTCCTCATCCTCCGGCGATGCAGAGAGAGAGAGGACGCCGGTGGAGGAGAGAGAAACAGAGGTCCAGATCGAGAGAGAAACAAAGGTCTAGAGAGAAAAAATCAGAGGCAGAGGATGGCGGGAGGGAGCGGAGGACGGCGGGAGGCGGAAGAGAGACCGCCGGTCGGTTGGGTTTGGTTTGGTTTTTGTATTAATTTTTTTTTTAAATTCAAACAATAAGGGCCTGTTTGGATGCTTGTTTTTTATTTATTTAGAAGGGTATTTTGGTCATTTTATCACTTGACGAACAAAATTATTAATAAAATGAGTTTGACATAGTTCATGGTATTCAATAGTTAAATGCAAAAGTTGAGGATATCCAGAACTAAAAAGGATATAGTTAGGATATGTACGTGTAATTATCCCTAATAATAAATATAGTCTTTGATTTAGGTAACTACAGTAATGAATAAGCTTGTGGGTAGTTGAAGAATATTTGAGGAGATGGAAGAAAAAAAAACTAATTTATATTGGCCTGAACCAACGGAACGACAAGTCGTTTGATGTGGTCAAATCAGAATCACATGATGATCGTTTTGGTATCAAATTTGAACCGCCAATATGTTGGAAAAGAGATAAAAAATCACGTGCATCATCTCACTCTCAAACCTATACCCAAACCCTTTTTATCTCTCGCCGCACATGAAACCAACCCTTTTGATTTCACTTAAATACACTCCAAAACCTAATCTTGATTTCCCTTGCATTTCAAGAAACCACCACCATGTCTCGCGGAGACCAACCCTACCCTCTTGACTCCGACTCCTACAAGCTCGTCGACGAGATCGGCGTCGGCGTCAGCGCCGTCGTCTACAAGGCCATCTGCGTCCCTCTCAACACCGTCGTCGCCATCAAGTCCATCGACCTCGACAAGTCCCGCGCCGACCTCGACGACGTCCGCCGCGAGGCCAAGACCCTCTCCCTCCTCTCCCACCCCAACATCCTCGCCGCCCACTGCTCCTTCACCGTCCACCGCTCCCTCTGGGTCGTCATGCCCTTCATGTCCGGCGGCTCCCTCCACTCCGTCCTCTCCTCCCCCCGCTTCTCCGCCGGCCTCTCCGAGCCCTGCATCGCCGCCGTCCTCCGCGACATCCTCTCCGCCCTCTCCTACCTCCACAACCAGGGCCACCTCCACCGCGACATCAAGGCCGGCAACATCCTCATCGACTCCTCCGGCGCCGTCGCCCTCGCCGACTTCGGCGTCTCCACCTCAATTTACGAATCCACCTCCTCCTCCTTCTCCTCCTCCTCCATGCTCACCGAGTTCGCCGGCACGCCCTACTGGATGGCGCCGGAGGTGATCCACTCCCACACCGGCTACAGCTTCAAGGCCGACATTTGGTCGCTGGGGATCACGGCGCTGGAGCTGGCCCACGGCCGGCCGCCGCTGTCGCACCTGCCGCCGTCGGAGTCGCTGATCATGAAGATGACGAAGCGGTTCCGGTTCTCGGACTACGAGAAGCAGAGGAGCAAGGAGACGAACACGCACAAGAAGTTCTCCAAGGCGTTTAAGGAGATGGTGGGTTTGTGTTTGGATCAAGACCCGTCGCGACGGCCGTCGGCGGAGAAGCTGCTGAAGCATTCCTTCTTCAAGAACTGTAAGGGCCCGGAGTTTCTTGCCAAGAACCTCCTGCAGGGGCTGCCCAGCATTGAAGAAAGGTTCAAACAGAGCAGTAACAACGGTCTTGGATCAGTGATCAATATCAAGAAGAAGAGCAGTGACGAAGAAGACGAGGACGACGAATCAGGCGACGGTCCGGTGGTGAAGGAGAGGAGGATCAGCGGGTGGAACTTTAACGAGAACGGATTTGAAATGGAGCCGGTGTTCCCTTCGGATCATAATCCTGAGGTTGTTGGTGTGAATGTGGGTAGTGAGGATGGTTTTGACAGGGAAGTGATGGTGAGGAACTTGGTGGGGCTGAGGAGGAGCTTGGATGAGCAGAGACAGCATGTCAACAATCTGATTGGTCTGTTGGGAGGTGGAGCAGATCATGAGGAGGAGGAGGAGATTCAGATTCTGAGGATGGAGCTGGAGGAGGAGAAGAGCAAGAACATTGGGTTAGAGAAGGAGTTGGAGCTCCTCAGGCTTCAAATCCCAACCTGAATATTCAACTTATAAAATCTTTAATTCCACACATAAATGCATCATGCAATGTCTGCAGATATAGGAGATTTTATGTTTTCACTACCACTTGCAAGCTTCACTGAATTATTAATGGGAGTTTCAATACCCCATTCTCACAATTTGAGCTTTTAATTAATGTTTCAAATCTCTCATGCATGTCCTTAATTAATCATCATTGTGTGCCGTACATGTATAAGTTGTCTTTGTTTTCCTATGTTCCTTGAGTGTGGTTTTGATAAGAATAGAGTTTTAGATGAAAGATTTGGATGTAATCGAATAATTAGTTTGGTACAAGTATCAAGGATAAGACTATGTGAGAGAGATCAAATTCAAATGCTTGAATGGGTCATTTTAGCTAGAGATAGATGGACTCAATCTTGTGTCTATCTTCTTTTACCCAATTCAGCCTGTAAATAAGATGCATTGGGTGAGATTACTTATCCACTTACAAGCACTTAATAAGGCAAGCGGTTGATTTCACTTGTTCACTCGAGGTCTCAGCCCTCAGGTTCGAATTTCAGTATTTGTACGCTTGTTGATAAAAAAAAAAAAAATAGAAAATTACTTATTCACTTATGGCAAATGCAGTATTCTCCACATATTTTTATGCTCTGTTTTGAATGAGGACTTGTTTTTGGATCTCAATGTTCATGAGTGCAAACTGCAAAGTTGTAAGTTTAGGTAATTTAGTAGAATAGAATGGAGTGATTATTTGGATTGACTGGCTGAAATATTGGAGTTAATTAGAGGTATGATTATATGTGAATGCAAATGAGAGTGATTCTAGGTGATTGTATAGCTTAATTGCAGGATATATTTGTATTGTATGAATGAAAGAATACAATTTATCAGCTCAAAAATTATACCATTTCCTATTCACTCATTTGAGAGATACCCATTTGATAACTCCATTTTTCTCCCAAACATCAACACAAAATCTGTCTTGTGTACTCAACAAAACAGAACCAAAAGCTGGAGAGCTATCTTCGCAGCTAGGGCTGGGCATCAGTCCAAAACCGGACTGAGACCGAATTTTTCGAAGTATATGAACCGAAAACCGGACCGCTAATAAACGGTCCATGAACCAGACCGGATTTTGAAGGGACCGGACCCATCTTTTTTTTCGAGAAAATCGTAAAGAGCTTTATTACGAAATTAAATCAGCAGATAACAGACTCGTGATCGGTACAGGACAAGCATCCCCAACCCACCCAATAGAACCTGTTACAGACACAGACGATCGCGCAAGAGTGTGTGCAACACAATTTGCCGATCTCCTAACTAATGAAAATTCCAAACTATCAAATTGATTAGCCAAAGGTAGAATATCCCCAAATATCAAACGCGAGGCACTGGAATCCTCCCCTACGGTCTGCAGAGCACGTATAACCTGTGAAGCGTTAGACTCCACAATAATCGTCTTCCAACCTTCTCTAATCAGCCAACTCAAAGCCTCTTTGATGATTAAGGCTTCGGCATGGAGAGGATCAAATGAATTTGTACCGGACCAATCTTAATTTTGAAAAGTTAAAAGATTATTTTTTAAATAGAAAATTAGAAAAATAATTATAATAATTGAAATTTAAGTGAATAAAGTTAACGATAATAAAGTATACCAAAAAGTGATAAAGAAATTTAAAAATATAATTACTAATAGAATATGTTCAAATATATATTTTTATGTAAATAATTATTAAAATTGGTCCGGACCGATTTTGGACTAGACCGCATGTACATAAATTAATGGACCGAAGACCGAACAGAATGGAGTAGGTTCAGGTCGATTCGGTCCAACCCAAAACATGCCCTGCCCTATTCGCAGCTCGTCGTTTTAAGCATCATTAAGAAGATAGCTCAAACCACATTGTTTCATTAAACCATTCCCTCAAATGATTGCGTTTCACTTTCTTTCTTCTTCTTTAGACAGTTTACAGATAGAGTCACAACAATAGTACCCTCCCCAATTCTCTCAATTGTGGAGCCTTATAACCATATAGTGCCTCGAATAGAGAGCTATTTGGAGAGCTGGTTGATAATTTGAGTTATACTATAGCATTCTCCAAAAGTCAGCCACATAGCCCATTGCGAGGGATACTGGTGGCACATACATGATACAACTTCTCTGTTTGCTTCATGTTTGATTCGACAGCTAGAGCCCGACTCTTTAGCTCACATTACATCTTTATTATGTAGCAAAATGGTCTCTATCCACTTCCAATCGGGTAAACGGATCATCCTTGACCGCAACTCTTAGAATGGCACCGTCTTGGACGATACCATTATAACATTCTCTCCCCATAACCACCCCCTTCAACATTCACCGCCACGACAACTTTAAAATTGGCGAGTTCACCTCTATATATGTCTTATCTATGCCAGCGAAGAAAGAAGCGACCACGTCTCGTCGAACCACAGCAAGCCAAAGCTACTTAGGGGTCCAAATTGAGGTTTATAATGCATATTAAAGCGTCACGTCATCAAATTTATAGTTTTAGCACAAATTTTTACATAATTATAAAATTAACTCTAATGCACAATAAGGTAATTAACATATTATTTGCAATTGTTTACAATATAAAATGTAAACTAACGTAAGTAATAATGTATAGTAAGGTAAATAAATTATCATCAATAGAAAATTAAAGTTATAATAAAAAGTTGAATTTAGAAATTAAATATATATATCATTATTACAATTACTATGATTTATTATACAAAGCTCTTAATTAATTAAATGAGTTCGTTAAAAAATTATATAAAAATATTTTATAACTATTAAATTCGTTAAAAATACTCGTGCACTGCAAGAGTGTATAAACTAGTTTAATTAATAAATTTAAAAGCTTCCAAACAAACCTTAGAGTAAAAAGAAATCTTGACATATACAAGATGCCACTAAAATGCAAAATGTAACACCGCTAGTTTTTTTTTCATCAGCAAAGTAACAACCGATGCTCGAACGTGAGACCTCAAGAGAAACATCAACATTATTCATATTGGATGCCTAGTTATAGATCCTTAAATTTGTTACATCAATGCATATTAATTACTTAGAAGTCATTGAGTTTAATTTGTTACGATAAAGCTACGTATGTAAGGGCGTGTGAAAGAAAGTTGAACCCTAGTCAAATTATCTATAATTTTGTAAAATAACTCATTATTATATTGTAGCAAAATCAAGGTACAATGTTGTTTGGACCTATGAATATATCTTCTGTACTGTTGATAGTAATCCCTCATTGAGACTATTTCTCATTTTAAGTTACTTAAAAATCAAGGCCTTTAGGTTTCTATGACATAGATCCGGGCATAAGTTTGATTACACAGTTGATGAAGTTGATTGGCCAACAAAGTTAATGATCAGTTGCTGGTCACTTCTCATCTCAACTTGTGAAGAACACATAAAAGCTGGACACAAATTAAAGAGAGAAGACAATGAACATCCACTAGATGTGAGCTTGATTTGGCAAAAAGTGTTACTACAAACCTGGGAGGGGCCAAACTTCTTAAAACTGCAACTGGTGATGACCAAACAACATATGGGAATGGGGCACATTTTGCAAAGCTACCCCTCCCTCTACCACTTCCACTTTTTTGGACTGCCCTATATACCCTATAGCTTAGCTGCACCTTCTATATATCAACAGGACTAGTACTCTCTCTTTCTCTCTCTCTCTCTAACATAGACACAAGTCACAGCTAGCTGAGACTGAAACCAAAATCCAACATGCACTATATATTTCTCCACAGGTAACTGCTGATGAATGTTCTTATCTTGACAGATGCTTTTGTTTTATTAAATCCCTTTTTGTCTTCAATAATTGGTATGATTTTATGATGAGTATTAGTCCATTGGGATCTTGTGGATATTGCTAGGTGACTGATCAACAATTTAGGCTTCCATATGGAGAGGAACAGTTTGAGTAGTAGCTTGAGAGACCATAGTATTAACAGCAGCAACACCACCACCAAGAACAGCTTCAACAACAAGATGATGGTTAAAGATCCATTGAACTGCAACAACAGCCAACAAAACCATTGTTATGGAGGAGGGGAAGATTATGTTTCTGGGTTTTCATGGCCTCCAAGATGTTACACTTGTAGCTTCTGCAAAAGAGAGTTCAGATCAGCCCAAGCTCTTGGTGGCCACATGAATGTCCATAGGAGAGACAGAGCTAGGTTGAGGCAGTCACCACCACTACCATCACCTCCACCTCCACCTCCACCTAATTATGATCATGCTCACTATAATAATCACTATAATTATCATCATCATCATCATCACCATCCCATTCTCAACCTCAACCTCAACCTCAACCCTAACCCTAACCCTAACTTCTCATCAACATCTCTTTCTCCTTCAGCAATAAGTAGCTTGGTCTCTTCTTCTATTTCTGCTTTGTCTTCACCATCTTCAACTTCCCCTAGTGAGCTGAAGAAATGGGTTGTTGATCTTGATCCTTCATCAGATGGGTGTAACATTCTTAAGACTACTGGAGCAGCTGGTGATCAGAGTGTTAGGTTGAACTTGGAGATTGGTCAAGTAAGTGATTCCAAGGTGGATTTAGATTTGGAGCTCCGACTAGGATACTGTTAAGTCTTATTATTATTAGACTTTATTGTTGGTTTATATATATTCACTACTGGTTATTGGCTAAAAGATGACTTATCATATATATATTTATTGTAATAAGATTCTTAGTTTGACATGCAATTTTCTATATATATGCTTTCAAGTTTATTGTATTTGCAACTTCAGTATTTTCAGGAAGTGCCTTGTTTCTTATATTTGTGTTCATGCATCATTTATAGCCATGAAAATACTGCTGTCTTCTCATATTTATTCTTATCCTTTCCTGTGATTATATAAGAATCTCTCTTCTTCTTCTTCTTCTTTGCTGTGATTATAAGAATCTCTCTCTTCTTCTTCTTCTTCTTCTTCTTCTTCGAATCTTTCTTTTTCTTTCCCCACAAATTTCACTCCAGAACTTGAGACATCATAGAGAATCCAAAGTGTTTTTAACCACTTAACCCAACATGTCTTGACAATTACATCATTAATTATTAGAATGTAGCAGCAATTATATGTGTACATGCACTTAGTTCTTCTCACCATCAAAAGGAAAAAATACCACAAAATTAATTTACAAAGTGATATATATTCAATTATGAGCCTAGATTTATTTTTATAAAAAAAATTCTATATCTTTTCATCAAAGTACACTGAATAAGAGAAACTCCTCTCTTTACTCTTATGAAAAGTCATTTTCGGGACATTCATATCTTATGTATACGTATATGTGCGTGTAGATTTGATGCATCACTACAATAATGATAAATAGCATACCACTATTGAACCAAGTTCCAATACTCTATTCATTGCAGTAAAAAACACATACTGCAATTCATTTCTAGCTTGCTGAACTGTTGAGTTCAATCCACTATTTGTTAACTTCCTTAACACTAATTAATTCAACTGTTGATAATTGTGATTGATGAACAACAAATATGGAGGAGAATGTGACCACCCAACTTTGCTGCTTTAACATAGCGATATAACAACTTAAAACATCGGAGTGCCTAAATGCATAAAATTAATTCCAAAAAGTTATGATCACAGTGCAAATTAAGTTATGATCGCAACTTAATCCTTAATTATTTCCAATCTGTTTAACATTCTCATAATCAGTTGTTGCATTATTTTCAATAGTCTCTTAACTTTGTGCACTTATTTATGACTTTGAGCCCTAATTTTTTTTTCCTAAACATTAATTTAAATCTATGTATAATCACTCGATCTTTTAGGAGTTATATATGTTTGCTTCGGGAGAAGTATGCTCGTGAAAGCTTGTAAATCCTACTCCTTCATCTAGAGAAAATAATCATTCCTTACAAGGAATAATAATATTTTCTCAATCTTAAAATAAGTAATCTATTTGTATTGTATTTTTTCGGATCTAAATCATGAGGTTCTTGAGCGGGCCCGCAAATTCACGGTTGACATCTTTAAACCGTTCTACGGCACTCAGACTAATCATTATTTGAGGGTAAGTCAATCTTCCTAGGGGTGTGTTGAGTGGGGATCGAACGCAAGCGCTTTTCACTCTCACGCAGTCTGTGTTGCCAACTGCGCCACTACTTTTGGGTTATTTGTAATGTATTTTTGTTCCTAAATGAATGTACACTTTTTTTTCTAAGAAAATAGCTATAACATGTGTCTCAACACTGAAAACTTATTAAACCTAATAGGAGCTCTTGTGTGCTTTTTTTAAGGAAATGAAAATGTATTTTTCAAGCTCTCACTTTCAGGTAAAACATTGTATCGGAATTCTTCTTATAGAGGTCAAATTCATTATGTCTCTCTCGCTCTACAAACTCTAGAAATATCTGAAATTGCTATCAAAGCAAAAGCTTTTTGTTTTAGCGAGAGAGCACATTTTGCTACCTGCAAACCCAAGAGACCGCCTAGTGTTGTCCTGGGCACACACACCAATACAAAATTAATCACCGCGCATTTACACCGCCGCTGCTATACAAACTCTGACAATATCCAAACTTGCTATCAAAGCAAAAATTCTTTGTTTCAACGAGAGAAACCACAATTTGATATCTGCAAACTCAAGAGACTACCGACAGTATGAAAGTCAAGAGCAGTCGTAGCTGTATGAAAACCCTAGCTACCCGACTCTCAAAACGACATGAAGAAAGCAAATTGGTACAAAATTAATTTGCTATCGTTAATGTAATAATCAAACAAGGAAGCATCTCAAAATGATTTTGATTTTGAGGTTAGGGGGGGTCTTTGTTATATGTGTTTGGATGGTTATTCCCAAAATCTGATGATTTGCATGTTCCGGACAGGGTGTGGATCTGAAAGGTATGATGTGGTTTCCAAAAACGGAAGGAAACGTTAAGGTGAGTTGAAAGAATTGCAAAGAGAAAAGAGAGGCCAAAGTGATTCCATTTATAGGATTTGAGGACAAGTCGTATACTTACAAAAACACGCAGCTACTGTCCTTCCCTACCTACCTACTCAAATTATGTTCCACACTATTTGATTCACACCACACTACTATTCTTTTCTTTATACAGTAGCAGTACCTTGTACTAATAACATGTGTTATGTGTACACTCCATCAATATATATTATTGCCCACCCTCTTTCTCCATCAATGTATTTTCTCACCTCTGACTTTTTTTGTGTATATATCCCTTTTGAGTGAGACTTGACGACACATTATATCTATACATATATTGTTTCTTTACAATGGATTTTATATTGAGGTGGCAATAGAGCCCGCACCGGCTCCAAGTGCGGTCCTATCACTCTAAAAAACCTCGCGATTTGTGACACAAATCTATGGATTTCAATCATAAAATGTAATTTGTGACAAAACAATGATAAAATATTTTTGTCATTGTTTGGGTTGTCACGAATATCATAAAATATGAATTCTCTCACAATTTGTGACGGAACTGCAACGGAAAATTTTCTATCACAGTTTACGACTTTTTTTGCAGTGTATCTTGTTCGGGCTGAAGACGAGGTAAAAAACGCAACGCTTTCTTTTCGGTCAATTTTTAATGATTCAGGTCTAACTTGTCAATCGAGGATCATGCTCGTGGGCCACTTGCTAAGAATCTCAAGTATTGCAAATAAAAAAAAAACATTTACTCACAAATTGTATTAATTGTTATCATATAATTATGCTTCTCAAATTCATCAATTAACATTGTACAAAATCTTATACTTAAATAAATGACACTTGTTTTAAGTTAAAATATAGGAGACCAAAAATAATTTCTGCCTGTAGCCAAGAAAGTACTAATTATTTGGTGAGCAGTCAGTACCACCTTTCTCTGTAAAAGTATGAATTCAGTGATGCTGTTGTAGACCACTGTAACTGTACTAATACATCTAACATCCAGGCCTCAGTCAGTTCATCAAGGCCGTCCATTTTATCCTGTAACTTCAATACACGTGTGGTGATTAATGTTGTATTGATTCAGTGGAGTTCAGAAGTGGGCAAGTCCTTTTTAGCATAAAATAATGTTGTTGTTTAATTTAGACCACCTTGGTTCATGCATCATCCTTGTACGTACTCCTGCTTATTCTTCATTTCTTGATAGTTTGATACAATTAAATTAGTTGCGACATGTCACACATATATGAGTTATGACAACTTCATTATTCAAATACAGAACCATATATATGGATGTTGGACTCCATTGATTGATCCTCTATTAGGTCGTACCATGTCTTTTGTTATGTTCGTTTTAATTGAAACAAGATTTGCACATGAGTTTTGTTGAACTACCAATACCTATTAGCACTCTTTGGATCCGATGGATGTGCTCGGAAGTAACCTGAACTATCACCCGGTGTTCTTGTGCATGCAGAATAGATACCCTCAACGTCGTTTTTGTTGAACATCCCACTATTTATATGAGTCTCCGTTGTAGTTTTATATATGTTAATGGCTTGATCATGAATTTGTTTCCTATTATCGTTGATGCACCTGTTTGAACTAGTGAAAGAAAACACACTAGATTATTGTTGGCATTTGTCCACGTGTCAAGGTGGTTTTTTTAAGTGTTTACGTCTTAGTCCGATTGTCTAATGTTCAATGTCAAGGTATGTCGAGACATCAGGCTTTGCACTTGCGATCAGTGTGAGGTAGCACACTAAAGAATGGAGACCCCATATGTGTTTCCGAGACACCACATTGAGCATAAGAATGTGATCTTGTCCATAAAACACATTTAGAGAACAAATAGTATTTCTAGAGAGAAAGTAGAGAGAGTATGAAATGTGTAATACTCCCATTCACTTATAAAGAAGGTTTTTTTAAAAAAAAAAAAAAACTATTAAGTATTATGCAATTGATCGGATTGAACATGAATTCTTTGATCCGGCCCGGTTAGGTCGATTTTTGAAATTACAACGCAATCATGAGACCCTTAAGTGTGTATACATATTAGGTATGTTGGAAAGGACATGAGAGAGGAGGTCCCCACAGGTGTGGATGGTGGGAAAGGGGAAAGTAAAAGTGAGAGGAAAGGTGGAGAGATGCATACAGAAGAGAAAGAGAAGGAAAGACAAATAGGGCTGAGCTTATGCTGCAAAAATGGCTACTTAAGTGAAAGTGAAGAGTGTGATAGAAGCATGGAGCACATTAAACACTACATATTAATTATATTATATACTCCTATATGTTATGTGTATGGTTCCACTTCCACATCACATCTCTCCATATATCTTCAATGCCTCTTCTGCTTTTGCTTACTTCAATTCTATTCAACCATAGGATATATAATGTAATGCCCATATTTCTTTAATATGTGGTTGTGTGCATGCAATACAGAGACTTCACATATATCTGATATCTTGTACTTCACCATAATTTTATGTATTTATTGATGCTACATATTAAAATATGTTGGAGAAGACAATGACTCACCACTATGCGGGTTCGTCTTCCAAAGAATTATGGATTTTGTTTCAATGTGCATATGTACCTGGATATGTAAACATCTTATCATTCATTTTAGAAGATTCAGACTGATTTTGAATAAGAGTTTTTGTTTTGTTTTTTCTTTTTGAAGCTGAATAAGAGTTTGATGTAAATGAATTTTCAATTGTTATTATTTGATTAACTAATTAAAAAATTGAAGAATTATTAATTCTTTCAAAAATATATATTTTATATAATTATGAAAAAAACGTTATTTTCTTATTTAAAATTGATAACCTTGCAATATGTATAATAAATATTCAGGATTAAAATATTTAGAATTGTTCATGAATGTGCATTATTTGTGAAATAGAGTTGTTAATTATATTTCTCTTAATAATTTACTGAAAAGATCACTCATATTTGACATTTGAGCAAAAATTTACGACTTTTTAATCTTATTTGTCATATTTATACATAATTTTCGGATTTATATACGCATGATATTTGGAAAAATTAAATTCATAATTATGTTTATCCAAAAAAGTTATATGAATGGAAAAAAATGATAACCGGACATTCAAGCATAAAATTACGAATTTGTGATGATTAAGTTTGTTGTAGAATAATGAAGAAATTGAAATGAGAATCACATTTCATCTATCTTAGGTGAAAATCAAATTGTATTCGAGTTACAGAAGGGTGATATAAGTGAGTTCTTACCAAACACCATGAATGGTCCCATTTTCATTCTCATTCTTAACCAAAAATCATAAGTCAAACACTACCTGTATACATTTATATAAAAAAAAGATAGTTATCGAATATATATATTTAGGTATAATTGTATTCAGCTTATTCGCAATGTGTTAGTGTCAAACCTATTTAGATTTTTGTATCGACAATTTGTACATATGTATATACAATCATCAGGAGGCTCAAATCCGCGATCTCAGTGTGAATTCAAAGCACTTAAACGTTTGACCCAACCAGTCGTGTAATTTCACTATAACCTAATGATTTGAAGATAACATAGTGGGTTCTTTAACTTCGTTCTATCGCTAATAACTGTTGGCAGAGCTAAGGGAAGGTCGTGGTTGGCAACGGACCATGCCGGCCTCCCTAAGTCCTATTATATATACCAATAAAATCTAATAATTTTATCGTAAAGTGTCTCGGTAGAAATGCTCTTCTATAACTAAATGGTCTTTTTTTTTTTTTACAACTCCTTTAACGTTAAAAGATAAAACTAGGCCTAAATTAACAGTCCCAATACAAATTAGAAATAGTGGGGATTTCAGTAATGGGCTATACTATTCTGCGTTGGGCTACAAATAAGCCCACTGCTAACTTGTAATATTACAATAGTTCTAACCAGAAGTCAGCAAGTAGCAAAAATAATTAAATTTAAAATTCGAATTAAAAATGAGACAACCAAAAATATAATTCGAATTCGTATTATATTACAATAGTTCTAAACATGTTTTACTTAGAGACAATGTCTATCTAGAATCTTTTTTAGAGTCCGTCCTAACGAGATGTGGTTTGGATTCTCCAATAGTAGATTACTCTCACGCTCGATGCGGTTTTTACGGACATACATTTAGGTTTCTACTTAACGGTGTGATATTCTTGTGCAAGGTCCATGAACCAGAGGTAAGGATGTATGCCTCCGGTCCCGCCCTCAAAGGCCCAAGTCTTTAACTCAATCGCCTGAAATTTCAAATTTATAACATTTCCAATACAATTATTCCAGCATGTGTATAAACCGACATGCTCATTTGATCAGGTCAAAAGGCCAAACTAATAAAACTTATTAATAAGCCAAACTAATAAAGAGATAACACTTCATTGAATTTGACTCATACACAAACATTTTTTGACTTAGACTCGTTGCTCTCGTGTGTCCGCGCGTATGTGCGAGTGTGTATATATTTACAATGTCATATGAGGTAGCTGTCCTCATTAAATAACTCTAACTGGATTTGTTTGACTCTAATTCAATCCTAATTTGAGTAGTTAGGTTCTCTTATTATAAAATTATGAAAGTTTGTGCATGGGAAACACATACACAGATAAAATAAGGTCAAAACTCAAATATTTGGTGGATCATTCCAATTCTCATTTCATTACAGTAAATAGTGGCAACAGCACTAATGTTGCTGTCATCGATGCATGTACATCTTCCAATTGTCCAAAATATATATTTGTGATTAAAATAAGAACTTATTAAGAAAACAATAGAAACTCTTGACGGAAACCACAATTAAGAGAACGGTATAGTTGCTTAGTTGAATAACCAACTGTGAAGCACATATTATTTTCAATCTATTGACAAGGCCACTTGATATTTTCTTTTCCTGCGAATTCTCTTGCATAATCTCTCATTCATTACGTATAATGAAATAAATTAAATAAGTTGTGTATACACTAATTTTGTAATAGAATTTAATGGCTGAATATATAAAATAGTGTGGCTTCACTTTGTGGTCTAATTTTATTATAGAGACATGGTCAAGAACAGTTTGAATTATAAGGAGCAATATAGTCATATGTAAACGCGTACTTTGGCCGTCTTTTAATTATGGTACATATTTTATAGTGTTTCTCACCAATTTTATGTTTAAGCGCGCATTTATATATGGAGAGAACAAGAAGTTTAAGTCAAAATACAAAATAAATTAATTTAAACCGACGTTTCGCGCCTACATATTCATTGAAATGAATATGATTGTTAATTGATGAGATTCATCATATCATTTGCATGACCGAGTCTCAGCCACTTAAACTTTGGTTGAGACTATTTTTCCTATATATATAATATAAAGAGAGCCGGGAATCTCAGTGAATGAATTAATAATTGAGACTCATTTAAGACATATATATATATTCGATTTGATTCCGAACGGGTGCGAATTCACATAGAGGATGATAGTATATTTGTTAATTCGTGACATCTCAAACTCTTGTAAACGCATCTTATCTGTTAATTTTTTTTAATATATTTTCTCTAATTTAAATTGGTGTTTACATCTAATCATTCTCTTCAAACTGCTCCCCTACGTATCACTCATCACTATCATAATTTGTGAATTATACTATAGGATAGAGCCAGTTGTTTAGTTGGGAGGTGTAGCTTTTGCTTTTTTGTGTAATGGGAATTAAGCATGTGGCTAATGGGACAACTTTGGTGACCAAGCTTTCTCATTTCATGTTTTTGTTTTTATCTTCAAAGGAAACAAGGTAAGGTATAGACCTCTAGCTTCAGCCCCATACTAACCCTCATGGTACATATATATACATGCAACTCTCTTGTCTCATCTTCGAAAATGACTCCAATGGGTTTAATTAGGGTAAAGTCTAGATTGTAATTAATAAGCACTTAACTCAATTCTAAAGAAACACTCTACCACCATCCTCAAATATCATATGGTTTTTAATGTATGTTACTCCAAATCGCAACCCTAGCTAGCTACAAACCCTAGCCCACAGAGATGGAGGAATTTAAGGATCTTCAAAGATACTTGAGTTCATAGTATATATTCATGTGCCCCATATCATATGATCAGACCATTCTTTCCTCACCATCACCATCAAGTAACTTCTGATCTTTTCTTATATATATGATGAGCTTTTGTTATATTATCATATGCACATGTAAGATTTTTCTAGTCACTCATTTATTTCTATCAGCAAGAGTACTAACACCGTGACTTGAAATTGATACTTAGAGGAAACAAGTGAAATCAACTACATGTGTCCTACTGAATGTTTGTTTTTCCCGTCACTCAGCGCGGTTTCATGAATACACTACTTGTGATGAACCCACAATACCAAAAACACCTAAAAGTGGCAAGATGGGAATTGGGTAGGTATTGACAATTTAAGAATTGGCGAGGAAGATGCCAAAGTTTATGTGAACCTGCTGGTTGAAAGTTACATGAGACCCCAAATTCATACACAAGATTATAATTTTTATGAAGAAAATATAATTTATTAGTGATGAGGTTTGGATGGATCCATTTATAGAGCCGGCTAAGAGAATGGTTCCTTTAGCAAAGGCCAAAGCAATGACCCATCTTCAAATATATATAAAATCCATCTCAAATACAAAATGTAAAATGCCAATGTCTCCTAATTGTCCCTTTCTCTCATCTTCCTAGCCATTTCCTCTCTTAATTGCCTTTTCTCTCCCATTCATTTGTTTTCCTTTTGTCTTCTTTATTCTACACAAGCCAACAATATTTTCTTGACCTAGCGTTGTAGGTAGCTACTTGATCAAGAACATGGATTCAGGGAAGCAAGGAAGCTCGCAGACCTCGAGCGAAGAGAGTGATCGGCTGGAACAAGCCAAGGACGAGAACGTTAGCACCGCAAAACGCTCCTACGAGTGCACTTTCTGCAAGAGAGGCTTCACCAACGCGCAGGCCTTGGGAGGGCACATGAACATACATCGCAAGGACCGGGCCAAGGCCAAGCAGCAGCTTATTACCACCACTTCTTCCCATTCTAGCAAGTCCCGGGACGAGTTCTTGAGCGCTTCAAGATCGTGTGTCGGGTCCAATTCTAGTGAACCGGCCAGGTACTATCCGATCATAGAGGCGCAGAGGGCTTACCATGCTTGTTTTCATCCCCCGGGGCCTAGCCCTAGACAGCAACAATATGGTTACTATGGAAGCGACCCTTTTCTTCGTGCGAGGGCTGCAGCAGCCGCGTCTTTATGCATCAACGAGGAGCTCTTAGGGGCCGATTTGAGCTTGGGAATTGGTCCGGCGGAGATGGAGAGTAACGAATTGATGAAGAGGTACATGATAAAAGAAGATGAAATCGATTTGGAGCTTCGACTCGGTCACCATCCCTAATACTTTTTACACTTTTGCTAGCTATAAGCATATAGTAAGTACATGTTTATTATATGCATATGTGGTATCAAGAAACTATCTATAAGTGTGGCACATAGATATATGCAATTCTTTGAACTCCATATACATGTGCTATTTTATGAAACTAGTGGTATTTAGGAAATGCCGAGTCTTGAACAATGAAGGACAGTCATATGGATTGTCGAGGTAAATATATTACACTAGTGATATTCTAAGTATATAGATGTGAAGAAGGCTTTGTTTTCAATTTGTTCTTTCTTTTATTGATCTTTGTTTATGAAATTTCCAATTTCTTTCATTTAAGTTTATTTTCTAGTTCATTCTTGGTACTCCTCCTTGAAATTTCCATCATATGCGCAGCTAACATATATATTAATGCGTATTCTTCGTTGTTAATTTCCACATTTACGAATCTCCAAGGAATGCAATTGAAATATAGACACATAGATAAAAAATATAATAAAAACCTTTGTTCTCTCTTGCTCAATTAATCTCCATTGTAGTTATGAATCATATGTTGCATTTTCTATATATTGTGTTATTTCTAGAATATGTTTTTCCTCTAGACCATAAATTTGTTGTTTAAATTAGGCCTTATATGGGTGTGCTAATAGTTAGAGGAAAAAATGATGTAGGTACATATGTATATATGCATGTGAAAACCTTATAAATTTATGTGGAATTGATGTACTTATGATCCCTTTCTACATAAGGTACTCTCAACATTCAGTGCCTATGATTCAAACTGTAATATCATTTATCAGTTTTGACTGATTCTCACATATGTTTAAGGTTAAAGATTGGAGGACAAGGACCTTTGTCTTTGATATGAATATGCTAATTAATAAGATATAAATATTTTGGATTCATGAGTTGGCTTTGAAGATCATTACTTGTTCTAGCTTAATGATGCAAATTCAACAACAATGTGCATTGGTTTAATTTGGAACTTTAATTTATGGAGTTTGATACAAAATAATCAGGATTAATTCTTATGTATGTATTATCATGTTTGTGGTTGTAATTAGTTTTTGGCATTCTAGGGTTTCATGTAGTTTCCTCTATATATGTGCTTTTGTTGAAGAAACTCAATATTAGTACATTAAAGCCAGTACAAATCTTTCCTTGACATTATATATATAGCATTGTTGGGATGAGAAAATTATAATATAATGAGAGTGTCTAGAGCTTTGCCTGCAAAACTGTTAAGTGTTAACATCACCTCTAGGCTATAGACTATATCCAAATGAAGCAAAGGACACATTGTAGTTGAAACTTATTGGAAATGGGTAGCTGATGTTGTTTAATGGTTTTGTTTCCTTCTTTTAATGTACTTCTACTATATATATATTGTATTTTTGCATGTGCTTATGAAATTTCTATTAATTGACTCCTAACACTAATCACCACTTTTAGGTTCACCCATACCAACAGTATCACATGATTCGATATTTTGCGAATAACTGGGATTCATATAACTTCACCATTTGCTCACATTAGAAGCACAACCAAATATGTTAATGTAATCATATTTTCGTAAGTTGTTGCTTGTGATTTTGTTTTGTTTTGTTGGAATCATTGTACACTTATATTCTCTAGTTGTGTGAATTTATGCGTTGCGATGGTCATTCCATTGAGTAATGCTTTCAAATCTAACACCTAAATTGTTATGTGACGATTTGGTTGCGGATGATATCCGTCATTTGTTATCGGATTTAGGTAGAGTGTCTATTCGCTTTGTTCGCCGATCTGCGAATCGGGTGGCTCACGCGCTTGCTAGGTTCTCGTTTTCTTTAGCAGGTCTTGAGGGTTGGGTCGGTGTGTCCGCCCCTCCTTTGGTGTCGTCTTTGTTATGTGACGATTTGAATTATTAATGCAAGTTTCATTTGTGCTAAAAAAGAAAAACACCTAAATTGTTGCTCTCTTTGTTAACGAGTGTTGCATATTTTTGTTGTTGCAATTTTGTCCATAACGAAAATTATTCTAAAAATCTAGCTTTATATTTATTCATAAGCAGTTTCTAGCCATTGGCTCAAAACTATGAAACCGCGGTGAACGATTTGGGCCGCAAACCCGCGGGAGGATTAACTACTCATGCACAGCTCAACTTATTTCACTACAGCAAAACCAACTGCAACAACTTATAGAAGTTTAGAAATTTATTCAAGATGTGGTCAAACTCCATGAAATTTCAGTTTCAATTACTTCAAATATGGACAGTTTTTGTTCAGAGTTATTCAAACTACAAAACATTACATTGGCAATGCGTTTAGCTATTGATCCTGAGATAAATGGGTCAATTTTAATCCTTAAGCAGAATCTTGAGATGTTGTGTCACATCAAATCCTCATAAATGGGGAAAATACTGTACAATCCTCCTCTTACTGTCCTTAGTTACATTCCTTGTACAATAATATAGACAACACATTAGAACAAGAATTTTCCAACAAAGATAAGATCTTGGACAGTTCAATCACAATCTTCTCAATGCACCAAATTTGATGAAAAGAATAAATTATGGATAAAGAAAGGAGATGAGTGCATTATGATAAGCCCAATACATGTCAGCAAGCGTACAAACACCACTTTTTAATACTAAAATTTTAACTAGTGAAATAAAATCAATCATTTGTCCTGCTGATCAATTTGTGATGAGCCCAATATGTAACAAATTGGACTGGCCTTCACACAAAAAGGTGGTCGAGTAAATCAGTACATCAAAACCAACCATGGGATGAAAATTTCTAAACACCAATTATGGCTTTTTTTCACTCCCCAAAACACCAACTTTAAGCCCATATATATGATTGAAAATGGTTGGGCCAAAGAAAAAATGGTGCCACATTCCTGAGCAGGAGACATTGTCTGCATGGGTCCCTACAAATATCATGGCTTTGGTTCTCAAATTTGATGTTCATGAACCTTCCTGGTAATAGATTATTAACTTTTTATATCATATCATTGAAAAAGACTAAAACTATCTAGGTTGATCTTTTCGTTTCATACTACTAGTTGGGAAAACATTTTATAAAATAAGAATAACATAATTTTTAAGGTATGATTCTATATAATTGATTTGAATCCATCCCCCCTTGCATATGTTTTTTTATAAATTAAAAAAAAAAGTTATTGAATTGTAAAAGTATGAATAAATTAACACACACTCTTGATTCTTATTCAGGTCTGTATTATATTTTTCTTCTTCTTCTTCAATACTACCCCACAAAGTCATCACCTAATAGCCCTTTTTTTTGTTTCCTTTTCCCTTTTTTTCTTTGGGAGCAAATGATAATGGTTGAATAGTTGTGATTTTGTTTAACAACTAAAAAAAATTATGTTGTTCATCTCCACTTTTGTAAAAAAAAATAATTTTGAAATATGACAAATTGTTTGATGTTACTCCAAGACTCCTCTCCCGAGCACTTCGAGAATCTCCTCTTTCTTTACTCCGTGCTTACATATGCAAAACAATATTTTTTGTAGTCAACACTTTTCTCGTGCCTGTATTAAAATATGACATTTTCCTAATCCTCTCTAATCTTGGAGAGTTAATTCTTACATCTTTATCCTTTTAAAATTCTCTTTGCAGTGATTTGTGTTTCGTTTTATGGGCCGAGTTCTAATCGGTAGTTACTGTCTTTGTGGTGTGAATCTACGTTGTAGGATGGGGGTGTCCCATGGACCAACACTAAACAAATATATATTTTGTATTTTTGTAGTTTAAAATCAAATTTAAGCGCACTATTCTACCATACGTACACATGTGCACTATTCTACCATACGTACACATGCGCACATGACATCACCTTCTTAGCCTAAGTTAGATATATAATTGGGTCAAAACCACTTGTTGGTCGGTTCAAACAATTGAATCGTCTCCTAAACTGGACCGGACGAAAAATAATTTATAGTCATCTATCCATTATATATACCTCCAAAACTTTTACTTTTTGGCAAAATAGACCTTGAACCTATTTTAAGCACTAGATGGACTCACAAAACCTTCATAAGGTAATGTGACCCCGGACGCATTTGTGACATTGTTGGGACACAACTCCACCTCCTTGAGGGTTGACCCGAATAACACAAGTTGCATTTTCCGTCTGATCCCTTCCCAAAACTGATAAATAGGGGCTCTTTCTGCAAATGATCCCCTTCTAATTAGTCGTGAATAGTTGCAAAGGGGTCTCACGCCCTTATAGACCCTTGGTCGGTTCGTGGATCCTTTTGGAGCTCCTTCAACGACTCTCGTAGGATATTTTTATTGTGAATGGACCTCCTAGACCCTCCTGAACACTTTCATAGAGTCTTAATGTAGTGTACGCTTGTCAAGGGACTTTCTACCCCTCCGCAGTGTTACGCATGAGATCTCTACGCTTCATCGGCCAACCCACATACATACGGAACCACATCCAAGGCCTTTTAAGGCCGTGCCCACTACAACTCAAGTCCAACTTTGAGATGTCAGATCACTTAAGTCTCTGATTCATCGGCACACATCTTTCTAGACATGGTATGACCAATTAGTAAACTCTCAAACTCGCGTATTATGTCTGTAGGTAAGTACACATGAAAACTCTAGGCATGGTACGCCACTTTACATCTTGAATTTGTTAGTATCAATATCCCCTCAAGTTATGAGGTATCTTCTTTATTTCACATGGAGATTTATTTGTGTCATTCACACACTTTGACTTCTCAAATTCTCTCTAGAATTCACGTACACATGCCTCTATTTCACAATGATATAAATTCTTATTCCCACACTCTAGGTGAAATCTAGTACTCTCTGAGTTTTGTTCAACGACGTGCTACCTTTGTGGTGTGCATGATCTTAATATTCAATTCGAAAATCAAGTAAAAACTGAATATAAAAATATTTCAAGAGTGAAAACCCAAATCCTCATCTATGCGCGTTCGAAGAGTTTTGTTAACATCGGGTGAAGGTAAATGAAACCGTCAACCAAAATGACTGATGAAATCGACTTCATATGTATCAACATCTCCTTACAACAACTCAAGTATCCACATGTAGTTTCTCATTTAGCCGGTCATCTGTAAACATATGATGCCCATTAATTATGTGTAAGTGGCAAGTGGCAACGTAAGTGGCCACGCGCTCACTCGACGAGAGTGAGACAAATCCACAGCCGGCACGTGGTATTTCGTTTTCCTACTAGATATAAATCAGCTGATTTTCATTTATGTAGAATAAATAAAGTGGTATTTTTCGGGTATGACGAGGACTTCTTTTTCAGCTCCAAAAGAGCGTCCAAGTTCTCTTCATGTAAACCCCACTGGGTCCCACTTCCCTCCACCTCCTCTCCCTTATTACAACATTACCATCTCTCTCCTCCTCTCTCTCTCTCAACTTGAATCGAAACAACGGCGCTTTCAAAACCCTCCTCAATACCATCCTCCTCATTTTCATGCCTCCGTACCTCTGTTTCTTGTTCGAGCAACACTAGCATTTTCACCACCAATAGGGTCTGCTCTGTTTTTGCTGCTGATTCCAAATCCATGGCCTTTCTCATTTCCCAATCAACAATTATGGACTGAAAGCTCCGTGGATCCACGATTTGTCTCTGCGGTGCCGGAGGCGGGTTGGGCGGCGCCAGGTGGCCCGGCTGGGAGGCGGAATTTCTTGGCCGGATTTTATTTATTTATATAATTAGACTTGCTTATCGCCGATGATTCCTTTCTATTTTTGAAAAATACATGTCGATTTGTCCTTGATATGTTTGTTCATGAGTGTTGTTGTGTGGTGGGTGATGTGGGCTTGATGAACCGAGGGGGTGATGTGATGCGGAAACTGAAAGGAAGCTTTTTTAATTCTTTTTATACATCGTCAGTTGGTTTCTGCTTCTCAGGAAGGTGAAGCGGATTGTGAGATCTGAGGTGGGTTTTCGCTTGATTTGGGTTTCCACGACAGGTGCGGTTTCTATTTTTGAAAATTTTGAGATGTTGATTTGGGGATTTCGTGCCTGCATTTCTGGTTTTGGGTATTCTTGACTGTAGAGATTGGTGGGTCTGTGCTTGATTTGTTATTTCCGGGTATTGTTTATTCATTTGCTTTTTCTATCTTTTTTCCAATTGGTGGTGTAGTTGTGATTTTGGAATGCTTTTCTTTTTTTTTCCAATTTTTGGGCTACTTTTTAATTATTTTCTTGATGAGGAAAATGTCGTGTTGTTGTTATTTACGAATTCAATATTATTATTATAATAAAAATGTATGTGACTTTAGACCAATTGAAGGTAAGAGTTTCGGTGGTTTGAATTTTCAACTATTGAGGATTTATTTTATTTCTGTGCTGTTTCATGTGGTAGATCTCAAATCATTTTCTGATTACTCCGATCGGTTAATTTGTATTTTTAATTTCATAGAGTCATGTGAATTGAATTTTCAGGTGGTAAGAACTGTTTTCAAAGATGGTGTTGGTCCATTTGGGTGCAATGTCAAAGGCTTTAGTTGCGGGTCTACTGATTTCCTCACTCCTCATCACTGTAACACTGGCTGAAGACGGTTTCCCGGGGAGGTGTAATTGTGACGATGAAGGCAGCTTTTGGAGCATTGAGAGCATTCTTGAGTGCCAACGCGTTAGCGATTTCTTGATTGCTGTGGCCTACTTCTCCATTCCCATTGAGCTGCTTTACTTTGTTAGCTGCTCAAATGTGCCATTCAAATGGGTTCTCTTTCAGTTCATTGCCTTCATTGTTCTTTGTGGAATGACTCATTTGCTCAATGGCTGGACCTACGGCCCTCACCCATTTCAACTGATGGTGGCCCTCACCGTTTTCAAAATTCTCACTGCTCTTGTATCGTGCGCCACTGCAATAACCCTGATCACACTCTTCCCTTTGCTTCTTAAAGTGAAGGTCAGAGAATTCATGTTGAAGAAGAAGGCTTGGGATCTTGGACGGGAGGTTGGAATTATAATGAAACAGAAAGAGGCTGGGTGGCATGTTCGGATGCTGACCCAAGAGATTCGCAAGTCTCTTGACAGGCACACAATTTTGCACACCACCATGGTCGAGCTATCTGATACACTGAATTTGCAGAACTGTGCTGTTTGGATGCCCAATGAAGGCAAGGCAGAGATGAACCTGACGCATGAGTCTAGGGGGAGGAATTTCGCAAATTTGAGAAGTATTCCAATCAGTGATCCGGACGTTGTAAGGATTAAAGAGAGTGATGGAGTGAATATCCTTAGCCCTGATTCGGCAATCGCTGCAGCAAGCAGTGCCGAGTCTGGTGAGCCAGGGCCAGTTGCAGCAATTCGAATGCCTATGCTTCGGGTTTGCAACTTCAAAGGTGGAACCCCTGAACTAATCCAGGCTTGTTATGCAATATTGGTATTGGTTCTTCCTAGCGGCGAACCTCGAACTTGGAGCAATCAGGAACTTGAGATAGTTAAGGTGGTGGCTGACCAGGTGGCTGTTGCTCTCTCCCATGCAGCAGTTCTCGAGGAATCACAACTCATGAGGGAAAAATTGGCTGAGCAAAATCGAGCATTGCAACTTGCGAAGAGAAATGCTATGATGGCAAGCCAGGCGAGAAACTCATTTCAAAAGGTAATGAGCAATGGGATGAGAAAGCCGATGCACACTATTTCTGGTCTGCTTTCAATGCTTCAGGATGAAAATTTGTCTAGTGAACAGCAAATTATTGTTGATACTATGGTGAAAACCAGCAATGTTCTGTCAACTTTGATAAGTGATGTGATGGACATTTCAACAAAGGACAACGGAAGATTTCCATTGGAAATTGCTTCTTTTCGTTTACATGCCATGATAAAGGAAGCAGCTTGCCTAGCCAGGTGCTTGTGCATAAATAGGGGGTTTGGCTTTGCAATTGAAGTTGACAAGTCCTTGCCAGATCATGTTATGGGAGATGAAAGAAGGATTTTCCAGGTGATTTTGCATATGGTTGGGACCCTGTTGAATGACAGCAATCGAGGAGGGACTATGGTGCTTAGGATTTTCTCAGAGAGTGGTAGTGGGAGGAATGATCAAAGGTGGGCAACCTGGAAATCAAACTCGTCTGATGGAGATGTATATATCAAGTTTGAAATTGGGGTGACTAATTGTGGTTCCCAGTCGGAGGGCTCAAGTTCTGCAGTACGTCTTGGTGGTAGAAGGTACACTAGTGATGGATTTGAAGAGGGTTTGAGCTTCAGCATATGCAAGAAGCTAGTGCAGGTAAGATGAGTTGTGTGTTTTGTGCATGTTCATACTTCCTAACTTAGCTATTTGTTTAAGTTTTGTCATAAAACCATAAAACCCGAAATGGCACAATGTGAATTTTTGGATCTTTAGCACGTTCTGCTCTGTGGTCAAATTCATCAGTGTGATCTCTGGTATCATAGTTGAGCATAAAGTCACAAGGAGCTTAGCTATTTTTAGGTCCATGTTTGCATGTTGAAGTTATACTTAGTATGCTTACATGCACGCAAAGTCATTGTTTTATTTTTCTTTCTTGGATTGCTTTTGCCAAGTTTTTATTGTGTTCATCAGCATCTCGATTTAGGTTTAGGTTACTGTGTCTTCTACAATGAACTTGCCTGCTTGGTGGCATCATCTCTTGTGACTCTTCTATAATAATAATAATTGTTATTATTTGAACCTTTATGCATATAAAAAAATATGTTATTAGCATTGATACTAGATGAATTAGGTTGATATTCTTTCTTTCTTTCTGGGTTCTCTTCTATATGTAAGTTGTGATTTCACTATTTTCAGAGAGAACTTCTTTTGCTGCCTTTATTTCTTATTGGTACACAAACACATTATATCTAATCCAACACTTGATCTCTTGAAATGCTATGCCTTCGGAATGAACAATGTAGCTCCAGTACTAGAGTTTTTTCTCTTCCTTTTTTGTTTTCATATAAAAAACGCTTGTTTCTGATTATGTCTGTTCTTTTTTCTTAATTGGCAGTTGATGCAAGGCAACATTTGGGTAGTCCCAAACCCTCAAGGGTTTACCGAGAGCATGGCTCTTCTTCTTCGGTTTCAACTCCGACCATCTATTGCAATAGCCATCTCTGAACCCGGAGGATCTTCAGAGCCTCATTCTAACTCTCTCTTTAAGGGGCTACAAGTTTTATTAGCTGATGATGATGACGCAAACAGGGCCGTGACCCGCAAACTGCTTGAAAAGCTAGGTTGCAATGTTTTTGCTGTTTCATCTGGATTCGAATGCCTTAGCGCCATTGGTCCCGCTGGATCTTCTTACCAAATTGTTCTTCTGGATCTTCATATGCCTGAGCTGGATGGTTTTGAAGTTGCCATAAGAATTCGGAAATTCCGAAGTCGTAGCTGGCCATTAATCATTGCTCTAACAGCAAGTGGCGACGAAGATGTGTGGGAAAAGTGCTTGCAGATTGGAATGAATGGCGTTATCAGAAAACCAGTGTTGCTGCAAGGAATCGCCAACGAGCTCCGAAGAGTGCTGACTCAAGCAAACAAACTTGTGTTGTGAAAGTGCGCGAGCTTCCAGCAAAGCATAGAGATGTTACATAGACAACAAGATTGACAGTGAAAATGGTATACAAATTTAGCTTCTTCCTTTCTTTCTTTCAAATGCATAGATAGCGGTCGGATCGTTACAGGTAAACCCAATTTTTATCAAGACTTGCTTTTGAATAAAAGGGATTTCTTGGTGCAAGCTATATATATACATTGTGTGTTGAGTGCAGCAGGTGTTTTAACAGCTATATTAGTGGTATTATAGCAGATAGGAGATATTGCAGAGTACTATGCATACATGGAAATGTAAAAGCATTTGATGAATCAATGGAAGCAGGATTGTAAATTGTATTCATTAATATAAATTGGAAATTTACATTCACACAAGTGCTTGTGTTGTATTGTAGTAGCTGTCAATTGAAGTATCCTGAATTTGCCAAATATTTATTGAAGCAGATGTTGCATGGATCAAGAGTCCTGTGATCTTTATGATGATCAATGTGAGACTTGTCACGCAAAATGTATAATATATAGATTTTTTTTTATGATTGCGGAATATTTGTCGAATTACGACCCATACGTTTGATGCAATATATTGATTGCGGGATATGAATCCAGTCATGAAACCACATGCATTGCATTGAATATTGATGTGGTGTGGCCCATGCATGAACCTCAGCGATGAAGTTACGTAGAGTAGACACACACACTCATTGGGTTTTCAATATCAAACTAGGTGAGGTGGACGTGGACCCTTCTTTCTTGTCTCTTCAACCCTCTGCTTTGTTGGTTTGTTTAGACTTTGATTGGGTATCATATTTTGTACTTGTTTGAACTTTATCATTCATAAAATCAGAAGTTTTTAAATAAATGAAAACATGACACACGGTGCTTGTGTCACGTCGAAAAGCATAACGACGACGAGACATGCCTAGACACTTGACTTGAGGTGTCCAGCTGGTGCGTACGAAATCATTGTGCACTCCCGAAGCCATGGGACGCGCCCAAGTGCGTAACGCACGTGCCCAAGACATGCGACGCACCCAAAGACATTAAAAGTCCCAAGAAAGCCGGACCTTGTCCGAGGTCGTCACGAGTACTTTCGACGTGGCCAAGATATTCGAGCCAAGCACTAAGAGCTCGCAAACCTCCACTTGGCCAAAGAAATTTGGCTAAGTCCTCAAGCAAGGCTTCGGACCGCCCGAAGGCACTCCAAAAGACTAGTCCAAAACAAGCTCGGACCATGGGTCCCCCTTTGTCAAGACACAATCCCATCGGCAGACGTCACGACGGTATCCTTCAACTCCGCGCTTCCAACGCTCGACCCTGTCGGCGGACGTCTCGACGGTGTCGTTCAACCCCGCTCTCCTGGCGCTCGACCCCGTCGGCAGACATCGCGACGGTCCAACGAGTTGCGACAGTCTTGAGAGCTTTTGGAGGTAAAAAATTGTTACAAAACAAGACCTTACTTCTGCAGCAGATGAAGACATCAACTGTACATCCATCATCTTCTTCCTATCTTAGTATTTGTTCATTTTTGTTATTATGTATTGTATTGAAAAGAGTAACAGAATAGCTATAAGATTTACAGAGTATTTTATATTCCCAATCAAGAGTACTAATGGGGTTGTTCAGTACCTTTATTGGACATTTCCCTCCATTAATTAATAATATAAAAGCATTGTAACATTGAATTTCTGTTTGTCTTGAAAGAAGAATTGTGGCAAGGGCGATGAACTGAATCAACAGTCATATTTTAAACAATATGACGAACCAAATTACGCAAGCATGTCACACTTTAATATTGTTAAATTGATTCATATATTAATTAAACTCAATTTATTTTTATTTAATATTGCTTTTCCACAGATCTGTACGTGTGGATAGATAAAGCATGGCACACTTTTGATTTATTAATTAACTACAACTAGTTGGTCATGTACTACGAGAACTATGCATAAGTTCTAAGCTAGTAATTAATAAAGTATTTTAACATTTAATCTCGATCTATCTCCGAGTATCAAATTTACTACATATATACATACAATGGATTATACAATAAAAAATTGTTATGATGTTGTCTCTTTCTTTTGTTTTAACAAGACAATTCATACTTCATCCGGATAAAACAAAAAGCATAAACGGATACATAGAAAACATATCAAAGGAAACAAACAATCCGAAATTATAAAAATTTCTACTTCAAACATAACAACATCTACTATAAAAATGTCCTAAGTGCATAACTTGGGGAACACATGACCAATAATTACTTTTATTATATTCCTTCAACGTTCTTATATTTGCTGGGGAGATAGCTACCCCCTTCCCAAAACTAGGCCTCACACCATTACAATAGCACAAGGCCATAAACAGTCCATGACTTTTAAACGTAAAGGTGAGACCAAGGCTAGAAGGAAGAAAAAGAAATAGCTTATATGCATGGAGAGGAACGACCTTTGTTTTGTAGGATCGATCGAGAGGAGCGCTAGAGATCTCGATGTACAACATGGAGTATCGAAAGAGATAAGTAATATTTGGTGAACACGACGTGAACTGGACGAGCAAGAGATCCTTAAAGATTTAGAAGAACCTTGCCTCGATCTTTAGCTTCAACGAGAAAGACGCAATAATAATCTATTTTCCACATGAGGATCCCGTCATAGTGGAACTAATAACCGAGGGCACCCACTAAGGTATAGAGGTCAATTCAAAAAAAGTGAATGTCATAACAGATATGCAACGACTAAGAAACGTTGAGAAAGTTCAAAAACTGACCGGCCACGTCATCGCAAAAACGTTATGAGTGTTATCCTTGGCATTTGGTGAGTCTACACCTCCCAAGTCCCAATTCCCATTCCCAACACATGATATTCCCTTGTATGCAATGCAAGTAAGTCCAGCACAGCAGTGAACACACAAGTGTGGTGTCACCAGTCACCACCAATCCATGGCACTGCACAACAAAAACGCGGCGACCGTACACGAACCCCCAATTCAAATTCACTCACATTTCATTACAATACTCCCTTCCCTTTCCTCACTCCCAACTTCCACTTCCACTTCCACACACACACAACCATGACTCGCACACGCAGACGCAGCTTCACTCTCCCACCTCCACCCCCTGCTTTCCGGTCCGAGACTGCCAGCTCCGTCTACCTCCACGTCGTCGACGATGTGGCCACCAAAATGCGCCAAGCTTTCGTCGATTCGGCCGGCGACGACTCCGCCCTCACCCTGCTTCAATCGGTACTCTTCTTTCCTTCTCTTCCAATTTGTGGAGAACAAATATCATGAATTAATGTATAATAATACTGAAAATGTCGTTCCCGCTCTTATGGTGTTTTCGTTTTGGGGATGAATTTCTTTCATAAGCTAAATGTATCATCCACTAATGAATAGCATAGGATTGAAAAAACAATTTCAGCAATTATGATGATTTGGATATTGTTCATTGGATCGCAAGTCTTTTGCATGTTGTTGCAAAATACATTAATTATTGCAGCCTTCTAGTCCTGTGCTCTGCCTGTTTTTAGATCCACAAATTGGATTAGAGAACTTAAGTCTGGCAAGCATCTCTGTTTTCTCTTTACAATATTGTTTCAAAGTCTAAGCTGCATCTTCTGATATATTAATGCTGATAGATTTTACTTGCCTAATTTTTGCTTCTAATTATAAATAAAAGAAAGTGCTGCTACACTAGGTAATGATGATATGCTATTCGTCATGAATGAATGTTTTTAATCTAGTTTCAAGCTGTGCAATTATTGCTCCATACAAAGTGCTTATCTATATGTTTTTTTTTTCTGGCTGTGTTTTTGCATTGTTGGATCTTACGTACCAGCTGTGGGAGTTGAAAATGATGCAATCAGGAGCTGTACAAGGTCCTATCAAAGTAAGCTCTTCTCCTGGAGGTGTTCCTGCCCCTGTACATGATCTCAATGTACCTTATGAAGGGATGGAGGAATACCAGACTCCGACTTTAGAGATGCTTTTTCCACTGGTAGGCATAATTAAATTGCATCGCATCTTCTGTTTAGGCTCTTCTCTTCCTCACATGCAAGTTAACTAGACGAAATAGTGCATGCATATATATGTCGTGGTCTTGGTTCCTAATTCTAAATTTAGTTCTTTCATGGGTGTAGTGATTCTATTTTTACTTTCACACGAAACAGAGAAGATCAAATACATGAAATTGATAAGCAAATTATCATGCAAAATATCCTGCAATACCCCTTTCATCATATCTAAAAAATCTTTGTCCATCTTTTTGTTGATTTAGCATGTAGTATCCTATCATTATGTGGCCTACGTCTCCATGCTTAGGGTAGCTTGCAAGTATCTGCTGTTTGGTTATATGAGCTCGTTTGTACACATTAACATTTGGAAAGTAGAAAATGCAAACTATAGTTCTCTCTTGTTGCTCTGATTTGTTATTTAGTTCCTTGGATGGTTTAGCTTCGTTTGGCACCATTTTGTGTGTTGTTTAACCTGTTTTATTTGTAGACACCTTTGCAAATGCCTGCACCAACTCCTTTTCCAGTAGAACCCATACAGTATCAGCATCCAGCAGCTATAAAAGATGAGAATCGAACAGAAGTTGACATGATGCAAATAGCAAAACTGGAGCGTCGTTACATGGTATATATTGTTAGACATTATGTATGATTTTTAGTGATATAACCAAAATAAGTACTTCCTCCATCCCAAAATAAGTGTCATGTTTTCTATTTCGAGAAAAATTAATGAGAACTAGTGTTGTATATTTTTCCTACTGTCCCCATGCACATGTGCTGTAACAAACTTAAGGGAATACCAACTAACTTGTTACAGGGACAACCAAGACATGTTGGGCCAAGTGGTTAATACCACTTTGGATTCCCTCTGAGATCTCAAGTTCGAGCCTGTTACTTCGAGTATATAAAAAAAAAACTTGTTACATGGATGGAATTCTTCAACTAAATCTTTTTACACGTTAGTGTACCCTTCTTTAATGGCGGACCCAGAAATTATAAATATGAGGTCGAAAATTTGTATTGTTAAAATAGGGGGTCAATTAATGGTAATAGTTTTTACTGAAAAAAGTTATAACTACAAAAATTAGATTTTTATTTATAAAGAAACTGAGTTCAAGTGACTCTCCATTAGATCATGTGGGTCGCCCCTGCCCTTCTTGAATCTTTTGCCTAAACAAGGAAGGGATATATACTTCTTAGATCTTGTGGTGTTGCATATTTCTGCTTTACTCCTTTTATTTTTTTTATTTTTTTGCAGCAACCACCACTTTCGTGGATGAAACAAAAGCCTCTTGATGTTGATGCTAATGTTGGTAAGTTGTGGATTAGTACAAAGGAATTCCTTACAACATGTACATGTGCAGATTGTTTTTAGTATTTCCTCTTTACTGTGGCAATTTTCTTTTTCCAGTATATGAGGAGACACCAGAAGAGGGAAGAATATCCAAAACAGAGCAGCCAATAAAAGTAACTCATCATTCTTGTCATTGATTTTATACACTGCAGTCTACCCTATTGATTTGAGCACGTTGTAATATGGGTTATTCAAATATACTTTTCAATCTCTTGAATGCAAATTAGTGAAACAAGTTTTGCTTTTATTTAAGTTACAACATTTTTCTTTCTTGGCATAATCATATTGTTCTTCAGGATTTTTACCCTTGGCTCTCTAAGAAACGGAAACGGGAGGAGCAACCTCCACATCTTCCAAATTCAAATGGGAATATTCCTCAGATGGATCTGCAGACATTGTCTTGAAGTGCTCTCTTCATCAAAAGGTCTGTTATATATATTATATACTCATTCAAGCTCTTATTTTTGTTTGGACATTTGTTGTGTGAATTTTGTGTATTTACATATTATCTTACACTAAAGAGATTTTCCCTGGTGAAGAACTAATTTGAGTTCTAAGTCTCAAATTTACCGTTATTGTTATCTTATTATGAGGTCCAAGTGTTTCTAGTTGAACTCATATCTTTTGAAGTACCCTCATTTAATGACATGATTTTGACACTGTTATGAGAAAAAGTTATATATTGAATTGCTTCAATAAACCGAGATACAAAGGCTACAACAAATTAAAGTGTAATACGCTATGTTAACACAAACATTATGTGCAACTCAGAATTAAGCTAAATATGACTAATTATTTTAAATAAGAGATCTTGTCTGATTGACAGTTCAAGAGGATTCTAATAGATTCTAAAACCACTCTCAAATTCAAGGTGGTAACCTTGAAATTGGAGAACAAGACCGAGAAAAGCCGAATTATAGCACGGTCATGTAGCAACACAAATTCAATAGAAGATACATGTAATAGAAAGTCAAAATCATGACTAGGATGAATCCGATGGAATCACGTGGGATGACTGATTGGAGCTCTTTGATCACTGAAGGACTCCAAGAAACAGATGGTCCCGATTGAACTTACCCCAAACCATAGTATCATACTGATGACTAGTACCAACAGAACCAACACGACTTGATCCAGATTTTTCTCAATTGAAACGAAATCTTCAAAGATAATTTTTCAGTAGAAAGGTTGACAATTAAACGTCGGGCAACATTGTCACGAGGACAGCACTTCCAATATGAGGAAAGTTCATAAGGACCTCAAATTGGCTTTTATACCTTGTTAGAACACAAGAATATGAGAGAAGTTAATTGAATTGCTTGAATAAACCAAGCCACAAAATCACTATTATTTATTTTTTTTTTTGAAAGGAAAGCCACAAATCACTATTGAATTGCTTGAATAAACCAAGCCACAATCTAGCTGTCCAGATAACTGTCTCTTGTTGTTCTGTGTACTGTTCTTTTCAAGAATTTTGTGCTAGTATTTTGCTTCTTTGGTGTTCCATATTTAAGTGCTCTCTAAACAAAATAGTGTTTATCCATATGTACTCAAAAGGCCATCTAGACTTCAATTTTATTCTGTTACGTGGATGATAAAAGTCCTTCCAATGATGATGGTGATGATGACCAATTAGATTGTCTCGAGCAGATGATTTTAGTATACTTGATCTGGTACTGAACCAATTTGAAAGGGTATAACCACCAGGCTGATATTAATAGAACTACTGCTAAACGAGAAATAATTCTAAGATTTTACTGGGTACCAATAAAGGACCCTGAAATTTTGTAAGGGCTTCATTTATCATTGACTTTACAGGTTTATGTTGAGATAATAATGTGATAATTTATAGTGACTATTGCTAACTTGAAGTTTTATATTTCAGATATAGTTGCCCTTTCATTTTATTTGATTGGAATAAGTAGTTTTTGCATCTACAGGTCGCTAGGGTTAAGTGCAAGTGGAAGTGTATACTAAAGTCTGGGATAATGCACATAAATGACAAAGGATATACTTTTCACAAAGGTGGGTTTTAATATCTGTCTTAGTGTTCTGTTTTTGACTATTTGTTTCTCCATTTCTCTTTTTTTTTTCTTGTCCATTGCTAATCTTCAAAAACACTTCGCAGTTACACATGTTGACACATACTTCAGGCTACAAAAGTTTTTTAGTTCTCCAATAGCTTTGAAGTTTTTGAAGCAGATGGGGCGTGTGATCTTAAGCTTTTAGTTCCAGTCGCTTTGGCATGGTTAAAAGATTTTTATTCAACTTTGGTGGAATTAGAGATTTGAATGATTATAGTAAGAAGCAGTAAATTGATTAAAATCTTTGTACACTAGATTTTTCTTCAGAGGTGGGATTTCCATAGTCTAGAAATACTAGAATGAGTACCAATTACACGCTTGGTGAGTCAGTGACATCATGCCGGATTAGAAGATCCAGGACCAATTACTATATTCATTCCCCTAACATTACTGGATAAAACTAATTCCATAATACATATTTTCATCCTTTACTGAGTTTCACATCCTTGTCTAGTCTGCTACTTTTCATTGCATTCATCACATTATTCAGATGAATGGCTAAACTCACTGATCTTGAAGCCTTGGGAGCTATGTATTTTGCTGATTACATCATTGGATTCATATTGTAGGTAACTGAAGAATTTGATTTTTGAAGCATATATCAAACGGTAAGCTGATTTATCTTTCTCTATTACTATATTTTTTCTGTCCTCCAAGCCTATTTCCATTTTCCACTTGCCAATTAGCGTGAAAACATTATTGATGATATGATATATAGGTTATTATCCCAAAATGAGTCGTCTAGTTCGTTTTGCATTTTTGTCTCAAAATGAGTGTCATCTTTCAGTTTTAGGAAGTTAGTTATACATGAATTACTAATAATATCCCTATAGTAAGTTAGTATATGTTAAGTTTGTCATAACAAATGCAATATAAGGGGAAATATACAACAATAACTAACTTGACACTCATTTTGGGGCGGAGGTAGTATCATTTTTCTAACGAAGCAACTGAGTTATGTCTGTCATGTTTTCGGGATAATTACAAACTGAAATTCCCTTAGTGTTCCATTTCGCTGCCAAGCAAACTCTCAGTCAGGTCTGTTGAACAATCTACCATTCATTAGATATAAAACAAAATTTTGCACTAACTAGATATTATACCCTTAACCAGGACAGGGAAAAGCTCTGTACACATACTAGTAATTGGCTAATCGCTCAAGGAAAAAAGTGATATATTCCAGTTCTCTCGGGGTAGATGTTGTAGTAATGGGTTGGCCTGGGATGTGACAAAAGCAAGAATGGTGATTTTTGTTTGTAATTATTTTTATAATCAAAGCCTAGCAGTGTTCCAGAGATAAAAGTCAATGGAGAAAGCCAATTAGGAAAGCATCTACCACCAGTTGCGTATATTTTTTTGTTCATATCCTTTGATTTGCTTCTGTTCCTGAGAATTCTTATTTGAACCTCGATGATGAGTATTCAGTATTTGCAAATGGGTACTTCTTTTGCCAACGTAAGACCTTGAAGACTCCTAACATAATATGTAATATGCATATGCATATGCATATGTATAGTATATAGGTGAGCTGACCAGGTGGATGATTAGCACAAGGGATGCAAGAAAAGCCATAGGGTCCAGATACGACACAAGTAGTGGATGGAAAATGGTCAAGGATCCCATAGTCAGTCGTAGAATCATACTTTTTGAGCGAAAAAACCCTCATGGAATCATCTTTATATCATATGCATGCCCTTTATTCCAATCCTATAACAAATCTTAAAGAAAGTGAAGTGAGTTTACTTTAGAGATAGGGGTTTGGAGCTCTGTTACCAGAAAACACTCATCAATATTTCACGTTCCAAACAATCGTTCCAAAAAAGTCCACCTAACGTTTCAAGCTCTAAAATTCTAACGTTCCCGTTTCCATTTCTGCAACCCCATAACTTAGGTTTGGAGTAACAAGGAGTGGGTATGTTTTGTCCACATAAACTTGTATTGGCGTTATTGTAAGAGAGTAGTTGGGGTTAATTTTGGGTCATTGCTTTTGGTTTATTCGTGTATGACTATCCAATCCAATCCAATCCATTCCAACTCGGTTGAGACCATTTTATTTACTTAAAAAACAGTCGGTGCCTAGATTTCTTTGACTACATCTGCCAGTGGTTGAGTACGAATCGTTGGCTTGGCACCACCAATATATATTTTTTATTGAATATAAATACAACAACATTTATCAGCTACAAATAATCAGAGAAAGATGCGCAATATTTTCCTTTGGGAAATAAGAAAAAAATACATTATAAAATAGTTCTACTTCTAAATTTTATTAAAAAAACTTTTACGAAATATTCCACCTTCTTTACTTATTTATTTATTTTTGTGCGAGCCAACTTCTTTATTTTACCACCGTACAAAAGTTTATATCATTAATGGCATCAATGCTTTTCATACTTCAAAACCTATCAGGAAAAGCTCACAATTTTGATTGTCTAACTGTTTTTGTTTTTTTTTTTTTAAAATATTACATTGTTATTGTTCGTTTACACTACAAGAAAGACAGTGGTCAACTACAATTTGTTTCTGTAATTGATCAAGCGAAGTCCTTAGTTGATTACTTCTGAAAAATGGTGCTTGATGGTTGATTATTTGTTCATATGTATTGTGCTTTCAGAATTTCTATTGGTTTAATTGAGTTGAGTGTTGAGTTGTGATTCCACTGCACGGTATCTAGTGGCTTTTCAAGAGGTTAGAAACGAGCATTGGGGTCATGAATTGGAATCTCGAGGTCAGAAAGTCTAGAAGGTGAAATAGTATTCTAAGGCTTCTTTGAATTTAATTGCTCGGTTTGTATTGTTGGCTTTTGAGCATCTAAATGCATAATGACTTAGCTCTGAGAAGGTTCGGGCCAAGTGCACAGTCGACTGTCGTCTGTTGTGTAACAAGTTAGACCGCATAACATTGATGAGTGGGTTAGAAAATAATCCGATTGAACTTTATTTAATTAACAGTCAATTTTCAACTCTATGCCTAGAGGGATTAATTCATTATGCTTTACATCTCTACTTTACCCTTTGCAATTTCAGTTGTGGTTGTTACTAATTGTGTTGTGGATACTCTATCTTTAATTTTGTATTTTTATATCACTTTTTTATACACTCAATCTCCATTCTATGATTTCTTTATTGTATTTATTTATTTATTTATTTATGTATTTGAATTATCTAAAAATTGTTGAATTCAATATATTGTCCTCATGATTTCAATTTATTGTCCTTCTCATGATAAAGGTGGCGATGACTTGCTTTCGTAGTACTCTCACAAATTATGCAATCATCTTTCACAACAGCTTATGCAAACCTCACAATATTGAAAAGTTACTCATAGTTGCTAATAAAGTGATTGTCGTCGAGTAGAAAAAATTCTTGTAAGAAGGGGAAAATGAACAACGAGAATGACAAGAAAACAAATCTTCTGATTTATTGAAGGCTATAATCTCTATTATTGTTACAAATACCACTTACACTTTGTTAAATTCCAAATATTAAAATTCTTTGAAGTCGTGAGGAATACGAAAAATCTTCCATTATTTCGCTGATAGAAAGCCCCATATTGGTATGAATTCAAAATTGTTGTGCAAGATGCACAAATATGTAATATATGACATTAAAAATTGGTACCATATCCAAAAAATGTAGAAATACACAATACATGACATAAAAACTCTCTCTCTCTCTCTATAGTTTTTTTATTTGAACCATCGTCGATGATTTTTTTATCGGTGGTGGTTCAATCATTTATTGTTTTGAACATTACATACTTGAATAAACATAAATTTAGAAAATCTGATGTGATTAATTTTGCTCTTTAATTTGTTGGTGCCATCACAACTGGCTCCTCTTGTTCGATCTCCTTACACACACCTCTTTATCGGTAATCACTTTATGCTAGTTGGTGAGAGCATATTTACTATGATTTGTTTGATTCTTTTCATTTGATCTTGATTTAAATCATATTATAGTCATGTACGATATTTGATCTACTCTCTTGAAGGAGGTTCTATTTGGTTTTCCATTATTAGAAGGTAAAAGACCTAATTTGGTCCCTAAACTTGTTTAGCCCAAAATAGTCCCTAAAATTTTGTGACAAAAAATGATCCCGACTCTGCAAATGGTTCTTGCCCTTAGAGCTTATATCAAAAGTTGATGGATCAAATGGAGTCGATAATTGAAAGTTCGTGGACTATTTCGAATTTTAAAAAAATTCAAGGACTAAATTGAATCTTTTACCTTCTTCTGTTGTTAGAAGTTGTTTCTTCCAAATGCTTGAGAACATAACTATAGCTCATATTGTTCTATTACAACAATTCAGATTTTAACCAACTACTTAGTCGGAGCCATTCTTCTAAACATATTTTTTTGAAGGAATTCTTCTAAACATTTTGAATTGTCAAATAAAATTGTTTACATTAGTATAATTTACCTTTAATTTTTATATTTAAATTAATATTTCATTACAAAAAATAGTATCTTTACGTTTTTATATACTCTTCCTACGGTCAAAATTTGGGATATCCATTTCAAACCCTTTCAATCTTTATAGCGATTAGAAAAATAGAATTTGAAACTACCAGAATTGACAATTCAATTAAGAAACATGCTATTTTTTTTTGTTTTAATAACTTACAATTGAATTGAATTGAATTTGTATGTTGTCATGGTCAAGGTCATAGTACAGATTCTCTACTACAATCCATCCACAAAAATATAGCCCAAATTACACATCCCATTCAAACCAGTACCCATTCTTTAACATTAAATTTCAACCAAACACAAAATACACCAAAATTGGCACTAACTTGTTCAATGCGTCTTCGTTTCACGGAATATTTTATTTTCTTCCCCTTTCTCACCCACCAAACACAAATCTAACCAAAATAAACTTCCATTTATGCCAATTCTCATATACATAACAAATAAAATGGAAAAAAATATACGACTAATTTCTAAACGTCAATGAAGGACGAAGAACCAATGGCTAGGAAGAACAGTAAAATGAAAAACAGAAGTTAAGATTCAGAGTATAGAATTGTAAAATCTCTTGCTGCGTTGCGTATAGATCCCAACAATTCGATCCAACACACAATAGTTAGATCTAGTAACTAAATGGGGCTCGCTACCAGTTTTATGTACATACACGTTTTATAGATCTTCTATTCCCACACCGGCACGAACGACGGCCTCATCGGCGCCGGCTCGTAGTAGAACGGAGCCGCCGGGTGCTGCCACTTCTTGAACACCACCTTCTCGGCAGAGGCCTCCGCTCCCTGCCGCTGTTGCTGACTGCTATCCTGCTCCCTGGCCTTCACCTCCAACGTCCGTTCGCTGGACGTCGGCGACGCCACGAGCGGCGAGAGGAGAGGGATCGCGATGTTCCAGGTCGGCGCCGGACTGATCTTCAGCGACGCCGGGGCGCGGCGCTGGAGGCGGCTGGGCTGTCGTGAGGCGGAGGAGGAGTTACTGCGTCTGGAGGTCTCGGCCATGAATTAGATGTAGATTAGGTGATGATGTTTGGATGGTGAGAAAATGAGAGAAAATGAGCAGGATTGTGTTGGGTGGGTGTACTTATACAGGAAGAGGTGGGGTGTGGGCACGTGGGTAGCACGAGTGGCTCAGAATTAGCTGTCAAACGGCTCGGCTTGTTTCGGCTCGGCTTTTACTTATTCCACATATTTTGATTTTCTATGGCTTAATTAATTGTCACCTGTTTTGTGTTTGACCAAATTTTATGGTCAGAAATCAGATCGAATCACTCTATGCCTATATTTACGTATTTATAGGATTTTTGTTTCAATCTGTTAATAATATATAATTATTTACTATAACACACAAATAAATAGGTGGGAAAGGATCAGGCTAGGCTAGTGTATCGTAATAGTAGTACACAAGTACTTAACGGGACAAGCAAAATGAAGGTAATTGTCAATTTTTAATTTTTAAAAAATTAATAACAAGTTAATTAATAATTCTCATGTGTTCTAAATGTAATAAATTCAAGAAAACTTGCCCTCAATCTTTTAGAGATTAATTACAACAAATGATGAATTCATGTAAAGTGTTTAATGCTAACTAAATCAGTCAAATGCCAACATAATATTGCCTAGTTCATTCAAGTGTAAATGACAATTGTTTCTAGATGAAAAATCTCAATTACTAAACATTCATACAAAACTTACACGTATCTCCAAAAATTATG
>JAYMTF010000310.1:0-40331 GCA_036897485.1 Pelargonium nanum
TCAAGGCAGTCCACTAAGAACCGAGTACATCATAAAGGTTACACAAAATAAGTAGGCTTTAAATTTCACTAGAAGCCCTCTTTATTGTAAGGTACCTAATAAAAATCAAATAATTAAATTCCTTATTTTTGTCTTATTTAATTGCTTCCGTTTGGGTATCCCGAACTATAGATTATATACAGTATTCAGTAATACTGGGATTAAAAAACCCTTCGATGAAGAAGTTAGTATGTATCCTATTCTGTAATAGTGGGTTTCTAACTAAATTTTGAATTCTTTTACTATACCTAAAAAACTAGCATTACCTTTAGCCTAGGGTCCGCAAAAGAAGATTTTCTCTTAAGTATTCTGACAATAAAGCATAAAGGCAAAAAGTAGAGTATTATCCAAGGAACCCTATCGAGCTTTCTAAACTAAAAGAGTACGAAAACTATTATATGTAGATTTTGAAGGGATGGGCCATTTTCGAAGTTTATTGGAAATAGGATGGTTAGTGTTTTTTCATTTTTGGTTTAGAAATATAAAACAGAATTTTTTTTATATAAGTAGTTAGTTGATTCCTAAAATTTCACCTTTTTAGTCAAACACTACTGTGACATGGGTTTGAATCGGGGTTTTAGAGGTCTTTTAAGTTCCCATTCCAGCGATCAAAGCAATATCCGCTCTAGTTCTAATTCCAAAACTAACTTTTCAAGTATGAAAAAGGGCCTCCTTAAAAGATAGAGTTTTTGCAGTCTCCAGGGGATGGGATGCCTAATTTTCCTGGATCTTTCCCCAGTTAACTTTTGCCGGATTAGTTTAGCTAGAAAACCTGAAGTGTTCCTTATTTTGCTATGTCAAAAACAAGTTATATTTAAAACCTTTTAAATGTTAGTTATCTAATACTGAAATCGTTGGCTTTTCGAGTTATAAGATGATCCACTTATAAACCCTTTTTCTCATACCGAATTTCCTGATTACTTATTGCTTATTTAAGAATAAAAAATATATAGAGAAATTTATATTTTTTGGAGACCTTTCCTAGATTGTTGGGCATGTAATAAAATAAAGGAATACCTTTACCAAGATCCCTCTATGAAAAGCAGTCCATAGTAGCTGGGGAAAACATGCGCTAAAAAGCAATATGCCCCGTTTTTAACTACACTAAATTGAAGACAGAAATGGGACTAAAAAACTGCCTCCCTCTGCTATTGTATTAATATTAAGAATATAAGGATTCTTTTTCTTTTATGAATCAAACTATTCAAGTGGAGAGTGGTTTAAAAGCATAAGTCACTCGTATAGTGTGCGCTAGGTTCAAAATGTCTAAAAAGGATCCTCTATTAGAGACATTTTGGGGGGTGCGTGTAGTAACCTCACAAATTTAAGAGGTTGGGTAATTAGCACCAGCGTCTAAGCAGGAAAGATTTTAACTTATTAAATTTTAACGACTTAAAATGTTACAAATTATACCAGTAGGGTCAAATCTTATTCCATTTATGGCTTAACTCAAAGTTGGATCATCCTTTGTTTAAAGTTTGAGCTTCTATAGGATCCGTGCAGTATATAAAGAAAATGATTTACTGGATTAAGCTAGTAACTAAGTCTAAAAGAAATCCTGGTCAAACTAAAAAACAGTAGTAATCCTTTGTTTGTCGATTTAGTTTCGGTAACTGAGGATAGTTAGGGGTTCTTTGTCTCCATACTTTACCTTTTTACATATTTTACAAGATCTTCAAGACGTGGGTTAAATCTAATAAGAGTTGCTTTTTACCTTAATCTTTCCAAAGCCCCAAACTTAAAATTTAATTTAACTTTCGGCTTGCCAGAGAAATTATCCTTTAGTGCTTTAGATGGGAGCTCCTTCGGAGTCTTGAATACCCTTTTTAGGTGATAGGAATAATAAACGAACTTTTATCCTCCCTGAACAAAATTACTACTTCACTTTTCGTGAATCAGATGATCTGAATCTCCAATTTTAGCCTTCGTTTATACTAAGTTAGTTAAATAAACCTAGATTGCTAGGTGGCGCGGTGTTAAAGGGTTGCAGGGATGCTCGATTTCTGAGGGGACATCTCTTTCACGCACTTCCAGAGTATTCCCAAGACAAGGCCTCTTATACTTTTTAATGTAAAACTACTAGGCCCTATTTTATACATAAAGTAAGAATTTACTTTCACAATTATCACTTTACTCAGTGGTTAATAAGTCTCATTAGATATAAAGGAGGTGCACAGCTATGATAAGTTTGTTTTGCCGGGATAACCAAGGGCTTCTTTTCGGATAATTAAGTAGGTATCTTGTCTAATTCTAATACGCCTTTTGAGAAAAAAATGAGTTAGCCAACACTAAAAAAAGACTCCTAGTTAAAAGGATTGCCTAGCTATAATGAGGATTAGATCTTACTTTTAGACTAAGAGATTTTGGTAAGTGAACAAGTAATGATCGAGTAAGCCAAAGCCTTACTAACAAGACAGCGTCTGTGCATCTCCTTGGAACCCTTATTGATTGACAGTGGAATACGACGTGGTTTAGCAGACAACTAAATTATTTAGCTTTTTTACGTAATAGAGTTATTTTACAGTGTCGCCCGGAGTGCTCGACAACATGTTACATCTCAAATCTAACTAAAGCTTTAAGTTCGTAAAGTTAAAATTATTTTTTCTTTGTAAACTTAAAACAAGTGCTAGCAAGAAGCCCATACAAGGATCCCTATCTATATACTTACACTACAAAACTAGAATAACTGGATAGCATATAAAGTATAAAGCGCTAAGTTAACTTAATACGGAACCTCTTAGATTTATTATAAAACTTCAAAGAAAATGGGGCTAAATATATATTAAGGGTTGGTATAATATTCGGATTATAAGTAAGCGGTTTACTTATGAGTGGCAGAAGGGGGTCCCACCAAGTATACTTATAAGGGGAGCTCAATATTGTTGCTAAGAGTTCCTGTTGATAGGCAAAGACGCCACAAAATACAGAGTTTCTTCGGGATTGTAGAAAAAGGGCATCTCAATTCTAAAAAAAGGAAGCGTCGGATTAATAGAAAAAGGAAATAGGAAATTCCAAACATTGGGGCTCAACCTTTCCAAGGGATAGATATGTGCTCCGTAATCAAATGCCCTGTTAATTGCGAAATATCCGCTTTTTTATAACTCCTTGCAAAGCCTTTATAAAAAAGTTTAGAATTTTTTTAAGAATTTTTCTATCACAGACCCGTACATTACGAGAACAGAGTTTCATATATCCAGTCAAAGCTAGGGTTACACACAAATTAGTGACTCCCATATAATAGGTGGGAGAGACCCTTTTCATTAGAATCTTTATTTAAGGTTCCCTTGATTTGTTCAATTTGTAATTCAGGGATCTTATATTGTAGAACACAGAGGTTACTATGTCTCTAGAATTGTCTTACATTCCTATAAAGAAGACCTAATATAAGTATAATTTTACTTCAAAGTTTACTAATGGATTTTACTTTCTTTGCTTGCGCGCTTTAATTCTTACCTGGAAACCCGCCAAAAAATGTAGGTGTTAAACACTGACTTTAAATCGCAAGGGTTCCCTATTTGAATCCGGCATTATAATTTTAATTTTATAAGTCCCCCTAACTTCCGTCCATTCGGTTAAGAAACCGTTATGCAATGTCCTCATATCACGTATATAAGCGGGTAAGATCAAACAAAAACTCTATAAATACTAATAAACTCTACTCTTTTTGCTTATTACGTCAAGAAAAAGAAATAATACTATGAGGTACCCTCCTGTTTACTCGACGAATCTGAATGAAAGTCATGCGCAAATAACAACAAAGCATAAATAAACAAGGTATAGTTCTAATTAAGTTGGTTTTGTTCCTCCTTAGAAAGTAAATAGATTACGTCCTACGATACAGTAAAAAGATTTAACATATAACTGGGAAATCTTGATATAAGAACACAAATCCGAGAATAGGAATCGAAAACGGTTTTTGTTTCTAATACTTCATATAGGAAATAGTAGTAGCATTGTAAATAAATTTAATAAATAAAACGCTTTTTAAATACATAGAAAGCGTAAACCTTATTCCCTCATCCTAAGGATTCTAATAAGGCAGCCAGTACGAAACCCTAGCAAGAGAAATCTGATCGTTAGCTTTAAAATATTCGTTCGAACTCTTGCATGCCTCTATATAAACTGTGTCTTATCACTCAGCTCTATTGCCAAAAGGCAGATCTTAGGAAGAAAAAACTTTAACTAACAGACTTTTAAAGAACCCTAATACTTAATCTCTCTTAATATAGGATGATCTAAGGAAAAAAGCGGCAATGTAATGACTTTTAAGAGACTAGTGTAAGTGTCTCTTAAAGAGTTCCAGGGGGGTCTTATGTAATCTTATACCAACTAGTGAAGAGCGCAGCTCCCGATAGAAGATATAAAGTTTATTTCCCTATAAAGATTCATCGATAGGGTATTCTACCGGATAGGGAGACTCAAGGGTTGATTAAACATCTATATCTAATATATTCCTGAGGTGATATTGAAACTAACTTACAAACCAGGAAATGCCTTTAGGAAGGCGCCTTCGAGGGTAATCTTATTCCCGGATAGATCGAATATAAGCTTCTGAAAGAATGTCAATTACATATGTCTTAGGAGATTCTTTTTTCTTCTAATTCTACACGCTTATTCGCTGCACTCCCATTGTTTCTTTTTCGTTTATGAATGATACTGGTATTCGAGTGATACTTGAGTGAGGGCTATCTATGAGGGGTCAAAAATAACGAAATAGGAGTTTTATGGAGCCCCTTCGGCTCGGCATTGTTTGCTCATGCTTTATAGTAATTTTAGCTCTTTTACGCTTTAGTATTCTAAATTTCAAGGACATCTGGATCCTTAGAAGTAGGAAAATAGTTAATTCTATGTTTAACTACGAGAGTTACATTTGTTTTGTAGAGGTTTTTTATCCTTGTTCTTAAGTGAAAAGTATGTTACTTGCACTAGATACGACTTTTGTTAGTACAAAGAGAGTAAAATATCTTATACTCTTTGGGTAAGAGCATTCGCATCGTTAAATACTTATATCTTGGAACTATATATAACTTATAGCCTTTCTTTTAAAATCCATATCCAGCTTTATAAGCAGCTTACGTAAGATCGCTTACTACCCTATATATTATATAAGTTGAATATATTCTTTATTTGGACCTTTAACCTTAGAGACACAAAGGAGGCCCCGATTTGGTAAGAAAAAGCGGTAAACTCTTAGTTATTAATCTGGGTTCAAGGATACTTGTACTGGAAGGTCCTTAATTTTACCTTTTAAGGAAGGAGCACACTACTAGTTACTAGATTAGAAAAGTTTTACACTATAATGGTAAATGATAAGGGGCCCTTATATCTTATATAATTACGAGATACTTAATAAAAGTCTAGGGGTAAATGCTAATAAAGAATCCTTAATAATAATAATAAACTCAATTACTAACCTATCTAAACAAGCAAGCTCCCTCGGCATATACCTGTATATTACAGCATACAATTTGAAACCCGGATTAACTACAATATTTTTTATTGAATAAATACATAATTTATGTAAAAGTTGTTCTAAGGCCCTTTTTCACTACTAATAAAGTAATAAAGAGTTAGCGTGCCATCGCGTATGATATTTACTACAGTTTTCTTCTTTAAATTTATAAAGGGACTCTTGTTAATAAATCCCGTAATTACACCTCTTTAGTACTAAGGTCTAAGTTATAAAACTTAATACACTTATAGAGATCAAAAAAATGCCTGTGCTTTAATAGTTAATAGGTAGCTACCCTGAGAACCTATGCTATTCTAAGTTTAGCTGTCCTCGTAGAATATTCTAATTCAATTTAGGGAGGGTTAAAAGCACAATTAAAGGGATACATAAGAAAGTGCACTTTTATGCCCTCTTCTCAAGTGCAAGCAAGTAGTGCATAAGGGTTGTGGTAAAGATAGGAAGCACTTTGTCTTGTATGTTAAGGGGCAAAAGCTTCTTATTGTAAGACACAAACCACTACTGTTTCCTACTCGACTAATAGCTTTCATCTTAATGAAAAAAAGCGAGGAGCTCCTTCAAAAAAAGGACTTAGCTTTTGATAATTGGATACAAATATTTGAAATCCTTTGGGAAGGGGTGTTTACTAGTATTACTTAACATTTTCCAATAGGATACTATAAATTCAATTCAGAGTTTGCTGCAATCTCACTATCCTAAAAGAGTTTGAATGCTTTAGCTTCTTTGGAAAAGAGTTCCTGTTATAAGTTATCGGTTAACACAACGTTTAAAATATCTGTTGACTAGAGGACCCCCTTGCTTTAGCACAATACAATAAATACGGGTTTCCAGACCCAGACAGAGTCATTTTTTATCCTACATCGAAATCCTATTTAGTAATGCTGAATATAATTTGAGTGCCCTCTAACTAAACGGGGATCGGTTCTTGTATGACACAAGCTCATAAGGGAAGAGAATTTAGATCGGAATCGGCATAATATCAAGACAGCTACCCATGTACCCTGGGTCGGATTCTCTAAAGTATATCTTGTTTATTTGGTTCTAAAGGGAATACTTTAGAGAGAGAACTTCGCATAAAGAGTTTAATAGATTCCTTTTCAAAAAAAGTATACTCTTAACTTTTCAAAGAATTACTTTGCCCATCAGTAAACCCCGAAAGAATTAAATTCATTGAATCCCTCCTGATATTTAAGTCACCTTATTTTGAATAGTTGGATTCGTTTATAAATGAAAGCAACAACAGGGATAATTTAGCTACTGGTAAAAAACCCTCGTTACTTAATCTTAATAATGAGGTAATACATTGGTTAGTTATTTTCCTTTTAGGAATGAATGCACTTTGCTTTTAGGGCTCCTTCTATACTAAGTATAGGGATTCCTTACTTAATAAAACGAGCTAAATTACTTAGTTATAGGATAGGGTCTTGGGCAATTAAGTGGTTGAGAGTAAAAAATCTAAAAACTAAAATCTTAAAGGAAACCCTTTTTAATTGCAACTTAATTATGGGGCTTGTGATTACTAGTAGTATTTTAAGTACGAATTCTTCTAAGAGGTTAGAGAAGTAGTTGATAGATACGCTCATCGATAGCAGAAATTAGTGTGTAATTACAGATAATATAGCCATGATTAGAAATCATGATAAAGGTAAACCGTACACAATTCAGATATCCGAATTCCAATTAACGAGTTACCAGCTCCTCAGATTCCACTTCATAACTTTCATATTATAGAAAGGGACTGCTATAAGATCTAACCAAATTAAAGAAGGAACACAAAAAAGCTAAGTGTAAACGGAAGGATGACTCAAATTGAACCCTTAAAATTACGACTTATGAGTTAAGTGCTTTAACTTGAACATGAAGATACCTGGCTTTATACGAAAAACCCTAGTAATATGACCCGGATGTAAGAAGGCAAAAGGATATGCAATGATAAAGTACTCTAATTAAGTAATTATAAGATTTAAATTTACGCAATATTTATTGCTCTGCTAAGACGAGGACTGCAAAAGAGGAGTCTAGATAGCAATGATTTGTATAAAAAGACCCCTCATTTTAGTAGAGATGGTATTTAAGAAGTTATTCTTATGTTTGCAGCTTACATATTATTGATGAGGAAAGTCTACTACTAACTAGTATAAACGGCCTAAATGAAAGGCATGTTTGAAAGTGTTCGGTTGTTCTTTATACTATATCCTAACTTAGTCCAACAAATCATATGCCGAATCTCAGGAACGAATAAGAGTGGGGTATAAAGTCAAGTTTGTGCTTTAAGAGATAAAACAAATTACGGAGCTAACTTGCATTATTAATATAAAGATAAAGTCAAAATATCTTAAGTTTAGATTAAGTTTAACGTATAATTTTTTTATTTAATAACACAATTAAAGTTAAAATAGTGAGATATCTACGTAATTGATTAACTAGGAGTACTCCTTTATTTAATGATATTAGTATTATTGCTCTTAAATAAATATATTCTCGCCTATACAAGTTATATATATATATCCTGTATGAGTTAATTAATCTTTTGTGTGATTTACCATGCAGTTACAAAAGTAGGGGTACTTTCTGACTACCACAAAAAGGGAAAATATTTCTCGGTTTACCTAATAAGCGACCCCCTACTTATAAAAAGCTATACTATGTACAATAAAATATAAAACACTGTTATTTTCATTAGATGTTGTCAGTAAAAACCCTTAATAGAATACTAGTAATCGGGGGGTTTTGAAAATCACTTAAATAGAAAGAAATCTCTCAACATCTATATACTGTAAATTAGTAGATGTTCTGAACGAATGAGGGCAAAGAATTCAAATCTACTCGCGGTAGAGCGCGAGGATCCTAATTAGAAAAATGTAGGTTCAAATCCTATAAAGCGCAACGGAAACTATTACTACCTTTATCTCTAAGAAAGTGAGTTACTATATACCTGTGGGGTAAAAACTCCCTATAAATTACTTACCAGAGCGCCGCCCTATACAAAAGGAACTCCATTTGGATTTACTAAATGACATGCATATGTCTACTAAATTAGCCCAGAAAGTACTCGCAATAGCTTTTATCTTTATACAAACTTGTCAAATTATTAGAGAAGTATGAATGTTTAGTTGTTAGCTCTCTGTCCTTTTTATCCCCTCGGAAACACAAATAATTTACGGAATACTTCAAGAATTGCAATAAATCCCTGTTTAGAAAGAATGTCCTTGGATTCCGAGCTTTGACTCCTGATGTCAGTTTACCCCTGTTTTACTTTTATATATTTGGCTTACTAAATATTGGGTAAATTTACACTAAGATTAGACCTTATTTGTACTTAGAACTTCGTTATCTTAAATTTTTAACCTCATTGAATTACTACCTTGGCCGACCCAAAAGAATTATTGTCTAGGCCTTTGTAAGCAAAAACTGAAGAAGTTTTCGTTTTGGGAGAGTTTGTATATAATTTTATAGGTTGCGAGTGTACCCCGGATACTTTTGCTTTTTTAAGAGACCCGGTTTTCTAACCAACCCTTTGAAGCTAGACTGGAGGAAAATAAGACTTGTAATACTCCCATACTATCTATCTCTAGTGTGATTAAATCCGAAGTTGAGCCAATTGAATTGACAGCTAAAAGTGCTTTCGTAGTCCTTATAATATATTTAGTAGAATAGATATAAGAGCAAAAGTCTAAAGGACTTTTTTATATTTCTGTATCTATTTATAATAATATTAAGGAGTAGCTTGCTTTTTAATTAGATTAAAAAAAGTCCTATAAAGAAAGATAGAGCATTAAGGTGAACCTGGTTTACTGGTAAAGCGGCATTTCTATTAACTTTTGTCAAATGAGAGAGAGCCTAAAGTTTCCCGTTTTGTATCCCGCATACTTACTAAACTATCTATAAATTGACTACTCCTGAATATCTCTCTAATTAGTAATTATACAAGTCATATTCAAAGTTAACTGATTCAAATTTAGCTTTTGCCTTCTGTCTTATGCTAACCTTCTAGTATTATATAACAAGAATAGTTTTAAGAATTAAGTAAAAAGACTCTATATAATGCATTCTTAAGAGAATTACTAGAATACCTGTTAACAAAGTAAGCTCATATTTCTAGGAATATCCCTAAGCTATTGGTGTCTCTTATTACTCTTATTACAAAGACTTTTAGTCAGCACTTGAGGGTTAAATCTGTACCCTACAGAATAGGGAACTCTTATATTGTTTAAAACTCTCTTTACTTCTCAGGTTGTCCAAAAAGATACATTACTAAGCAAAAGGGCGTTCTACTCTTGCTACGATTCCGCTTTTACCTAGTCTTTACTTAAAAGCAGTTTGTCATATACTTTCAAATCCTTTTATAAATTATAAAGCTGAGTTTTCTTAAAAAGGAATAACTATAAAAAGTCAAGATAGGTAAAAATTTATCTATGTAAGGAAGCGTAGTAGTGGCCTCGTACTAGATTAATATAAGGATGAAAAGAGTACATTAAAATTACTTACAACAGTCTCTCTTTTTTGTAAATATTCTTTATTAAATTAGATGGCCTTTTGTCTGCTTTATAAATAGACAAGGGAGCCATTTCCTAAATTATACAATTGAGAATAAGGTTAGTAAACCCAACATGCTTATACTGATTAAGTATGTGGCTTTTAGAAATAGGCTTACAACCTATAAGAACTAATACTTTAATTTATTCAGCTTGAAACAGAACAAAATTGGGTATACACCAGTATATAGTTTAAGCAAACTTCGTATTTGAAAGAAAACACTTCATCAACTTAAGTGAGCCCCTGCGTCTTAATATTATTAAGTTTTTTTCGATTCCCTCAAAGGACTTTGATTTACTTAAAAAGATACATCCAGTGAAAGGTGCTACTCAGGAACTCTGTATACCGTAGTTGTGCGGTTAATTTATACTTTTGTTTGTTAGCTTTCTTGGAATACACCCAATTATCAAAGTTTCACTGTGGAGTGGCTGACTTATTTATATACAAGCTTTCATAGATGTCAGTATAAGACTTCTATAGAAACGTAAAACTGTTCTTAGCTAGGTATATAGTGTCTTTTAATTGACCAAAAGAGTTTTGCCAGGTAGATTATATTTCATTTCTTAGTTTGTATGTTCTTGGTCTTTATTAATTCTTTCTTTTTAAGACACAAAAGCATGCTATTAAATGCAAAAATTTCTTAGAATTACAGGGACTTCGTGTCCAATCCATTTTTGGGGGGTTGTTTGGGGAGGTTTGCGAGATTTCCCTTCTATACCTTTATGGAATTTGTAAAACAAGCTTCAAAGGTATTTTTTAGTAAATAATATAATTGAACTATACGTAGATCCAAACTATTAAGGCTACTAGAAAAAAAAGTATCCCTTGTAGCGCCCCTCATTATTAAAGGGTTTTACAGTATAGGACGCCGCTTTACGAGTTTGCTTATCAAATTACTGTACACCTTACATACAGGTATAATTAAAAAGGACCATAAATCCTGAAAGTATACTATTATACTTGAGATATTCTATCAATTCAGTAAATACTTTGAAAGCTAACAGGAGAGTAAAGTGGGCTGCTCTGGAAAAGGGCTTACTTTCTAGTAATAATGCTATTCAGGGAGTGCTTGTGTAATATTCTATACATTATACATTAGGGGTGTTCCTATAGTTTTATAATAAATATTAAGGCGCAAAGGGAATATGAACTTTTCTCGAATATTGGGCTGAAAGTTAGAACCTACATTAAAAAGTTGGGAGCATATATTCATTTAATAAAAGAATGAATAAAACTAGATTTTGGACACCAGTTAAAGCAACACAGAATGATCTGACGGAGATTTCCAAGGCACAGCGTAAACTTAGAAACTAAGTATCTTCCTTTGCTATTAAAATTATCTCAGAGTTCTACTTACTTTTATACTCGAATGGGAATTCCCACGGATGCTTAGAATATTCGATTTCTTCCCCGTTTGTTTTTGGAAGCAAAAATTCTTGCCAAACATAAAGCTTTTCGTATCACTTTTTCAGTTTAGGAGAAATAATTTTTAATTAGGGTAAATGTAGTGTACAATAGTATAGATTGGGTTGAGTACTTCGCTCTAATTTATAAGCCTGCCATCACTTTTTGTATTATTAAAGGGGCCTGATAACTGCTTGTCAAAAGCTAAATGTATTTATACACTCGTTTAGTAAGTATAAATATTAGTTCTCTCTTTTTTTATAAAATTATATATGAAAGGAACCCTATAATAGTCAAAAATATTTAAGAAGTTTATAGCATTAGAGCCAAAGCAAAGTTAGGTTTTTCGATTAATGAACCTTAGATCCTGTCCACATGAAATAACCTTATTAAAAAGTTAAGTAAAATTTCCTAGGTAGACTTATTAGTAGCAATACAAAACTGCAGTAAACTGATCGTAGAAGTCTTTTTTAAAGGTCGGGTTTTCCTTTTTGCAGCTAGTTCAAAAGGGACTCCTTTTATATATTACAGTTATAGAGTAAGCAACCTATTTGCTGTAACAGGATTTTTAGTAGAGTCTGAATTCTATATTAAGGTATTTTTAGTGCAATTCGTAATATTACCAAGAATCTGTAAGACCTCTTTATGTAATTAAATCCTCTTAGTAACTCCCAACAAAGGACCTAACTATATGTAATAAGGAATTTCTACTTTTTGATATGTAGGCACGGTTACTGTACGGGTGCTATCTCTCTATATTAATCACATTAAGTTAAGGATGTCTAAAGCTTTGCAAGCAATAACTGGAAACCCTATGCATTTTGAATCCTTGCCAAATGAGAATATACTTACTTTTTAGTCCCCATACTCGTATAAACAATAGAGAAACCTAAAATTGAATGAAGAGAACCAAAATCTTCTATACAAAGGATTTCAACATTCAAGTTCTAAACGAGTTAGCTCCTGGATTGATAAAGGGCGTACGAATTAACTTATACCTTATCCTAAATTAGTACTACTACGAATTCTGAATACATACTAGTACCTAAGACTTTAATAAGTTCGCCCCACTTATATATAGCATCTTAAATAAACAAATCCAGTACATAAATTAGAGACTCGATAAGGGTTGTTAAATTCTACGGAGAAATTTCCTCTAATTTAAGGCTGTGGAGAGTCACAGGTGTTGAAAACTTTCCTTTTGCTCCAGTGCCGCTACTACATTTAGGTACAAATTTAAACTTTTGATTTCTAGTTTATTAAAGGAGTCCTTATTTAAGCGATTCACTCGTAGTAGTATGAAATGGTGAAATTAAGTTTATTCTATTCTTAATATCCTTATTAAAGCGAATAGTTAATCTTCATCCCCTTTCCTTTGACCGTACTCCAGTAAAGATGTACGAGGAAGTAACTCTCGGCTTCTTATCAGACCTTTTAATGTTATAAGTTGCAGGCTTGACCAATATAGGAGAAACCCCAGTAAATCCGCAAAATGAAGGGAATCCCTATGCAAGAGTACCTCAACTCGCATTTTAAGCATCGTAAAGGGTTTAGTATAAGAAAAAGTATCCTTTAGTTTGTACAAGACTGGACCTCTCCTCTCTCTTAGTATAACACCCAAAACTGATGCAGTGCCATGAGTTTTACTATCACATTCGTGGGAATTTTCGCGTATGCCATTTAAGAAATAGAGAAAGGCTTCATCAAGATACAAAATAGGATCCACCCTTTTGCTTTAGCTTAATATACGAACCCATGCCTTTTTTAAGGAGCACTACAATAACTTTTGTCAGTAATAGAATCTCTCACAAATTTGCTAATTCCTCGTTCAAATGGACCCTTTTAATACAGACCTAATATACGGGAATAAAGCTTGCTAAGTACCACACATTTTGTAATAGTATTCAGATAAATTAAATCAGTAACAAATCCAACAGGAAGTTAAGAGTCCTTAGATTCCCTTTTTCTTACCGTTGGTAGCTTTAACTGTCGACCTTAGAAAACCAGGATTCAGTGCATATCTAGGTAAGTTTATTAGTCTTTGATCCTTTAGACTCCTCCCCTAGATTCAACTTCTAAATAAGGAAGAGTCCTATATTAGCTGCTACGTCTTTAACAACAACTCAATCCATTTTGAGATTTTATGTTGATTTAGCAAAACAGAGTCTTGAGCCCTAAACGTCAGTATTTTTGAGAGACTCAAAACAAAAGAGAGACTTTTACTTTTATCCCTTTCTTTTGAGCCGGGTATAATTCCTGTGTAAATCTATAAGTAGAATTACCTAAGCGTTCCTTTGAGGTGTTCCTTTTTCTTGTTTAGTTTGTCCCTAGTGGGGACTCAACAAGGGGGCAAGCGAGTAGTACACCTTTAGTATTCCTAAGCCCTTATTAGTGCAGCTATGTAGTAGCTATAAAAAGAAAAGGGGTTGGCTTTTGGGTAGGATATAAAAGTTCCAGAATGTTTCAGTTTATGTTCCTACCTATTATCTGGATATACCAAGAAAGATGTACGGTCTAATGAGGCTACTATGATTCATATGTCTCTTTTTCTGCAGCTTCTGCGGAGTGTTATTCCCCTTTATTACAAAAAAAGATAGCGTAGTATATAAATAGCATTCGGAGAGTTATAGATCAAGGTTTTTTTGAGTTGTTTTATTACAAGGCAAGCTAAGTAATTAATGATTTCACAAATAAGTTTGGATTCCTCATTATAAAAGTAACAAAAAGAAAGAGTTATAACTTTATGGGATATGAATCAGACAAATACTTATTGTATATTTTTAAACTTCTGAGTCCTCACATAAAACTGTGCAACTCCAACTTTTCCGATAAACCTGGTTATAATATAGAGAATTTTATAGGAAAGCAGGAAACCTCAATGACTCTGTATTCACACTTGACCCAGTGTCCTTGGTTTTGTTGTAAAATAGAATCCTTGTCGTGCAAGGTTTACATGTAGACACCCCTTAGAAAATAAGTAGTTAGTTAAGCCCTCGGTTGACAGATGTGGGTCTGTGCTCTATTATAATGACAGCTTTTGTATTTGTAGCTTTATACGAATATAGTATTTTAGGATCCAATTTTAGGCATTTTGGAAGAACACAAATAAGCTTCTTTAAAGTAAGGCTAAATCTCTATATTTTTCCAAAAAAGGAATTGCTTTACTTCTTACTAACTAAATTCCTAAAAAAAGAAAGAAATATCTTATATTCTCAGCTTTATTTAGTTAAGTATCCTTATTTGTCCTTATTCGGGGCTTGCCTTATAAATGAAACCGGTATTCCTTTATACAAAAGAGTATAATACTTATGACGTACAAATAGTTTAGGTATATATCCTATATTAAGCATATCTAAGTAAATTCCCAACATATAAGAAGAACCCCTCGAGTTGCTTACTTAAAATTATTTTTCTTTTGAAAATTGAATACTTGTAAATCTATTCTATACGCATTTTTTGGAATAACCAGTACTTTACCGCCACTCCTTAACTAAAAGCAACTTACTTTACTACAGAAACATACTCTTACTAAGAGAACACCCTTTCACTTAATAAAGGAAATGAATTCTATACTTTATGAAGCTACCTTCTTAAAAAAGAAAGGATTCTTTTAGAGTCTGGGGTCTACTAGTATATAATAAAGTCCTACCTTAAAACTGGTGTAAAAAAAAGCATATAATTTTTCAAGATTCAATAACGACAGATAAGCTTACCTCGGTTACTAAATACTAGACCTAAAAGAAGGTTTGCTGCAAGTTGCAAGTTAAAGAATAGAGAATTAACCACACCTCCTAGAAAAGTAATAAATATTACTAAGTATTTTTGGGGTTTCTTACATTATTTCAAAGGATTATCTGGAGATTATGAAAGACTTCTTAAAGGAATTAAAGAGACAATTATAAGATCTTGGGTATTTACCTTTTATTTTAAAGCAAAGTCCTTAACTCTCAAATCTTATTAAGTAAGGGTATACCAAGAATTTCTCTATTTTTAGTACTTTATAAGAAAAAAAGGAGGTAATTAGCTGCACAGGAAATATTATACTAATTTTAATTATTATAACAATTCCTGTAGTTTTTGAAGCTAACGGGCTCATACTTCTTGCACAAAAGAACTGGATTAACATTCTTATGCATTCAACAAGAAATCGCACTTTTATAAAAAGAACCTTTTAGTTATTAGTTATAAGAGTCTGTTGAAAAAAGTTATAATTATCTACTAATTATCTTGAAATTTACTATAATTTGGTCTTAAAAACCTTTATTGCTCTCTCCGTATTATGAGAGGGGTTAATATCTGAAGGATCCGCTTTTAAATGACATCCATCGGGTTTAGTTCTCTTATTAACACTTTTCCTGGAAATACCCTTTAAAGCTTATATTGATCAAGGCCTTTCCTAATGCTTTCATCACGAATATATTCATTACTTTTTACTTACTCATAGAATTGTAGGATTTAACAAAAGAAGTATTTGAGATAACTGAGAAAATCACCTAACTACGAAACTTATATAAAAATACTTAATTATTATATTATTAAGGAAATAAAGGAAAGAAGATTCTCAAGACTCCTGTATTTTCTACTTATTGTCTAACTTCCAAACTCGAATATATAGTGAACCGAGTGAAAGGAAAACAGACACCCGCAACTTTTGTGTAGAATATAAAACCTTGGGCTTGACTACAGAAAAGTCTCAGAATAAAGTCTGGGTTATTTTTAAATATAGGAGACAATGTTACTTTTCTAAACTAACTAAACTAATTACAATACAAGTATAAAAGAAATATTAGAATTTTTGGTAAAAAAAATAAAGGGGTACTTTAAAGTTTCCATAGTATAAGACAGGTATCGTCGTCAATTACTAAAGGATCTTAAGAATCCCTAGACCTCATAATACTACATAATAGTAAATCTAAGTGCAACCTTTATTAACTAAAGCAACTTATTTACTAAAGACTTCAAAATTAAAAAAGAAAGTGTCACAACAAGGAAAGGGTCTAGTTAACCCTATAAATGATTAAAATTATTGTAATTCGTATAATATACCATATCCTACTAAACCCTAATAAAGTATTTGAAAAGAAGCTCCTTTAACCTTATGAAATTCTTTTGAGGAGGAAGGAAAGTCCATATAATCTTTAGTCACAAGTTCAACTACAGTGTCCCTATTGTACTTTCCCATTCTAAAGTATAACAACAAAAACATAGATTTTCCTTTCGTTTAAGGCATTTTTTTATTCATAAATTGTACTCCCTTTATTTGCTTTATTGTCTAAAAATAGAACAAATACTATGTAAGGGTAAATTACTCGAGAATTTGCTTAAGCTTGTAGTAACTAAATATTTTAAGAAATATTTGATACAAAATAGGCGACACTTTCTAATAAAATCTCACTTTATGAACGGAGTTCCCTTAAAGTAAAGGAAAATCTGAGTCAATAATGTCATTTTTAGACTTGTTTGCAAGTTAATTTGCAATTTAGTGGGAGGCAACTAAAAGTAATCTAAGGTTCTAGTTTAGAACCAAAAAGCCCCGCTAAGGGAGATAGCATACCACTCAAAAAGTAAGAACTATAAGGTTCTAGGAATGACCCCGTGTAGCTTCCTTTGTTTTTTAAAGAATTAAATATTTGGTATCTAGGGGCTTTTATCTTTGTTGAAATCAGCAGTTTATTCCACATTATTTTAATTAGGGCTTACTTTTATGACGGATTCCTCTAGTACATTTATTAGAGTCATAAGATTTGAAACCAGGTTTATTATAAAGACTCTTGTTTTCAGGATGTACCCCCTTTTTTACTTAGACCTTTCTAAAAACAATGGGAAATCCAAAGAAAATTAAAGAAATAGCCAATCATGCATAAGTAGGCATAAAAACACATTAAAACACGCGAAATAGGCCATACAAGAAGCCCCTAGTTAATAGCCTAAAACCTATAAATTTATAACAGTAAAACACTCTTTGTATAAGAATAAGGGGAACCGCTTTAATCGGGATTACTCTGTTCTTTCCATCATGCTATAATTGCACTTCTGCAGCAACCATAAAGCTTAAGCCGAATATATCTAGTAACCTAGCACAACTCTTTTGTGAGGAGGGTACACCCGTTGAACGCTTTATAGGTAGACCCTAAAAATTCTTGCCAAACAGAAAGCTTTTCTATGATAATATTATAGAAATATCCCATATATGCAGACTTGAGGTACGAAGAGGTGAAAACACATTAGCATTTAAGAATTAGGAGACTCAAACCTGGTACCTTACAACAGAGACACGTAACTTCGCACTCTTTAGAACAATTAAGGAAATATCACAATTACCGGTGCCAAAGCCTTTTTCCTGTATGCGCTACTCTTAAATAAATTGAAGTAATGTGATGCTTCGTTTACTGGCTTCTGTAAAGAGCCTTTAATATGGTCTAGTTAATTGGTAAGTAGCTTCATCTTTTATTTTAAGATCGTTCTTGAGGGGTCTTCTCATTCAGGATTCTTTATACTGTTCTAAATTACTTTATTTGTTAATTATTAATATCTCACTTTAGTTTGCATAGACTAGTATTTTGTTTGGCGAAAGCATGCCGAACTTGGAATGAGTAATTTAATTTCTAAATTTGGTTATAAAAAAAATAGATGCATTAAAGGACATAGGGATAACAAGCCTAGTTTAGTTACAATAGCACTGTCTAAAGAACCTGCTTCTAACAATAAAGACTTTACGGCTCAATATTGCAGTATATTACCATAACAGCATCTACTCAGTATCTATACTTAGCTTGGATTACACGCACCACTTACAGGAAAACTTTTTGAAAAAAATCTCTTGGCAAAGAATTTTTAGGCTTTTGTCAAACTAAAAAAAATTCAATTTAAAGTTGAACCGCTTCAGGTGTACCATACTGTCTGTTAGTCGGTCATGACACGATTCCCTTCTTAGATTTTACTCTAGATTAAGGGGTTATTATCAGTAGGAAGCAATTAGGAAGAACTTCCAGTTATGCGCTATAAATCCCATTTGGTTAAACGATAAAATTAAAACTAGAATTTTTTGGGGAATAATTCAGATGATAATGGGGTAAGAGCATACACGGAGCCCCATATAATAAACCACGCCCTAAGGGATTTTAATAACTAGAGGTATTAACAACTTTTTAGTTATAACCGTTTTGAACCTGCAAAGTTCGCCGCGTTATCAAAGAAGCATGGATTATATATATTGTATTCTTTCATTAGTTTACCAAATGTCAGTACTATTAAGAATTTATGGAATGAGATTAACTCCCCAGGGATTATCACACTTTCTGGATATCTAAAAATTAGCAGAAATCCTTTATTTACAGGGAACTTCACATGTAAGAGATTGGACCTATATGTATGAGTTTGGCTCTAGAGCTATTCTAAGCAGTCCTGTTATAAGTGTTAATTATGACTAACCCCTAAGATATATTCTACAACCTAAGTTTGATAATAAATCTATTAATTTGTAGATATAACCCCAGTAAGTAGTCGCGGGTTCCTAAAAAAGGCCTTACTAAAGATTAAGGGAATACAAAATAATAAGTCTATAGAGCCTTCCAAAACTAGCTTTGTTGAAATGTGCCAAGATATATAACAAAGTGATGTTAGATATGTGCCGCTTAGTTTTTGCGGGGACCCCGGAGTCTGGTTACGAGAGCCTAAGTATTATTAATGAGGTTTTTTTAGTAATATTATGGATAAATCTTATTTATATGTTACAACGGATTGAGTAATTTCTAATAAAGGGTTTCATTGGATGCGTACTACTAGAGTAGGTAATTAGAAAGTGAGTCATTTCAGCATACCTTTACTTTATAGTAGTTAAGGGTAAGAACTTAAAACCTCGGGTTTTTTATAGTAAAATTGCAGTTTTTGAGTACTTTAATTTTAAAAAACCACACTGCGTCTCAAAAGTGGATTTGCTAACCTTAGTTTAAAACGGGCTCTTAATCTGTAAATCGATAGATTAGCTTACTGCTAAGATTTTGGTCACTTAGGGCAGAATAACTAAGGACGGAAAGAATTTAATCTTGTAAACTTATTGAGACTAAAAAGGGAAAAAGGCACACAAACAAAAAGAAATAACCTATGAGTAAAAGAATATGATACCATTCTGTCTCAATAGAAGTGGCAAAAAGGATCAGAGGTAATAAAGTAGGTAAAGTTGTCACAGTCTTCAAGCTGTTCCTAAGATTGCTAGCCCCTATTCCAAGAGCTAAAGAAGAATGAATTCCACACAAGATTGTCAATACAAGACTCCCTAATATAATGTTTAAGCAATCCATTGCGAATCGATCAAATAGATAGATCGATTGTAGGATTGGGAAAGCAAATAAAAGGCAATTAATTTGAATAAACCAGTGCCCCGCCAATTGTATGAGTAAAATCCTTGGCAAACAAAATGAGCTTAAAAAATAAATTTCTAGTGTACCATTTTCTTTTTCATTTTTAAGAAAGTCTGTGGAAAGAAAGGAGAACAAGAGTGAGATCCAAATGAAACCTAAATGGAAATGGCATAAAAAGTTTTGTTCAAAACCAAGGATTAAAGGTATTATAACTATATATGAGATAAACAAGGAAAAACTTATGATTGGTGTGGAGGATAGAATCTGTTTATAATAGATTTTTAGAAGGGGTTGTCTCATTTTACCAACCATATTAGCTTTCTTCTAACAATTAAGCGTTCCTAGTCGTTGAGTCGTGTACCGACTTTATTTACGAAAAATCCTAACAGCTCATCTAGACCAAACGTATTCACGAATTTGTAAAATTAATGCTAAAAGGATAATAGATTCCAGTAGCGAAGAAATGAGTAAAAAAGCAAGAATTTGGCACCAGATGTCAGGAGGGGTCAAAAGAGCTCCTATCAAAAGGAAGAAAACCAGTAAATAAGAACGATTACTGATCAAAGTTTCTACGGAAAGGCTCCCGGATTGTAGTAAGCAGATCGCAATTAAAGGTATTTGGGAGCATATGGATGAAATGAACAAGATGAAAAAAGTTAATACAACATAGTCATAGATCCTTGGTTCTAACTTAATGACAAAAGAATTGGTTGATGTTTCACTCATGAGGCCTAGGAATTTCCAAACACTGGGAACTGCCCACGTATAAGTTAGGAAGAGGAATAAAGTCAGTAAAGCAAAACTGAAAAGTAGGAATCTATTTAAAAACTTCCTTTGTTTCCAAGAAAGAAGGGGTACCAACACCGACCAAACCTGATAACTTATGAAAGGAAAGACGAAATAACAGCATGTTATTGAAGCGCTTACAAGATTCGTGTATAGGGCCTCGGTTAATTTTGTACATATGAAATGAGAACCTAAGGACAGGGTCTTTAGAGGTTTAACTAGTAAGAAAAGAAGTTCTTCGGTAAACCAATAACATGTAAACCATGTAACAAAAATACCTAAAACTATCCACAGGGAACGTACTTTAATTTCTCTGAGATCCATATGAGTTTATGTTGGTAAAAATAATGAGATGCATAGAATAGAAAAAAAGAAACCTGCTTTTTATTAATTATAATAGAGACTTACCCTTATGTATTCAGTAATATACTTGTGCATACTCGCGAACCCTATTTGAAGAGCACTTTCTTAAGACTGGAACCGGATTCGGACCTATGGCATTAAACTTTGAATGGCTCTGCCTCAATCTTCCATCAGATTATTTTAGTAAAATATATTAGCTGAGAGAGAACCCCTTAAAACTGAAGGCGAGATCCCTCGAGCTTAAATATTGAGTAAAGCTCTTATGTAATTAATATAACTTAGATCTTATTACGAACCTTAACCGATTTAGGACCTATTCTATATTATTTATAATATTACTTCCCTCTTAACAAGCAAAAGTAATATTATAAACCTATTTTATTGCTAAATGTACACCTCCTAGTAAGCATTTAGAGAGTTCTATATATAAGTTACGGGGTTTCAATTTATAACATATTAGGGCCTGCTACTTATTCGAGCAAGAAAAAAGACTTTGTGGTGTTAAAACCGGCTTAACCTTTTATTCTCCTAATCCCGGTTTCATAAAATAAGTTAATAGAACAAACCTCTTTCTTTAAATGGTGTCGAGTGTTACCAGACTAAAGTCCTTTTTATAAAATTTTTCGGTAAGTAGTTCTATAAAGACTTAAGCATTGTTTAGGATACTATGTATATTGTACAGTTGAGTAAAAATCACTTTTCCAGTTTCTACATATCGCGTTTTATAGTATCTGTATGAATTTTTAACTTTAGCCCCTTTGAGAGTCTCTTCACTATAAGAAAGATTACTCTTAAAAACAATCTAAAAGGTATTAAACCTGCTTATAAGGGACTTCCCCCTATATTTTTACCAAGTTTGTAAGAGCAGCCTCGGTGCAGGTAATAAAAACTTTAGACTTACTATGGGTTTTTTAACGGAAACCGTGCTATAAGCTTGAAAGCAAAGGAGTGCTCCGCTTACAATAAAGGATTTAACTGTTAGTAGAGGCAAGAACTAGGGAATTCTTCTATTAATATTAAGGGACTCTTAGTATAGTCTCTATTTTCTATATTAAAGGGCGCTTTTTGATGATATGATGTATTGAATCCTTTACATTTCAAACTAATGACAGACTTTATTCTATTGCAAGGAAGACTTTTTAAGAAGCATATAAATTTTGGTTCAGAGGGATACGATTTTTTCATTTTTGTGAGTTATTTCTCAGAAAACTAACCGCATGTAGCTCGTATTTTTTATCAGCTTTTCGTACATTTTAGTAGCTACATTCACTAGATAGAGGACTTTTTCTTCCTTTTTAGCACTGATTTACACTTAGCTTTTTACATAAGAAAAAAATCTCGTTAATTTAAAAAATTCTAGGGGATTCCTGTTATTTATGCTTTAAAAGCTATCAAATGTGTATAACTCATAGGTCTTTCCTTACTAAGTATCGGGTATTAAGGAAAAGCCCCCCACTACCCTCGTTAAAAACTTATCCTTTTTAGGCATATATAGGTATCCTGCAAAGTTAAAACTGAGTATCTTCTGTACTTTATTCGCGTTGACTTCTTAATTTTTGGATTCACTTAGTTGTTATTGTTTATAGCTTAAATATGAGAGGGCTCGTGCATAAATTACAGCGGCTTTTGCTAGATTAAAGGGCTTAGGCTTTCCGAGTCTTGAGTATATAAGTTTGTAATTATAAAGCGAGATCACTAAATATAAGTTTTTAGCTTTAACGGTTGTCTTCTGACTAGACAAATAAAAAAAAACTTGTTTTGCTTAATACCTAAACTATAAATCCCATTATACAAACGAATATTTCTACCTTCCCAAGTTAAGAAATTTAGAAGCCACCGCTACCGTAACAAATGAAACTGACTTGTACAATTTTCTTGAATAAAGTGATAACAATATATTAGAAATTTAAGGAACAAAACTTGTAAAGGGGTCTTAATAGGCTCTTACTTTAGTCTTTTACTTGCTAGATTTACCGGTAAAATAGTTAATATAGAGGTAATTTAAGAGGCAAAGACCTGCTTTAAGTAGGATATATAAGTCTCAGAGTTTACTAGTAAGCTTAATACGGATTTTATGTGAAAAAAACTATCAAAAGACCTCTCTTTATTAAAGGAAGCAATTTCAGGAAAGGTTAGTTAGTACTTTTTTTTTAAGAGACTCCTCTAAAATCAAGTAAAACTATTTACAAACTCCCGTTTACTGAGTTAACAATATCTAGCTTAGCACTTTTTTGTTTATATGTTAAGAAACTTATATCTAATTACCCTATTCTGTATACTTTTAATACTTACTTTATAAAGAAGACTTCCTACATACCTATTTTCTCTATTTTGAGGGTAAGCTCTCTTTTGCTTAGACAGAACAAGCTCAAGTCCTCCTTATTTACTAAAGCAAATCCTGTTAAGATATACTCTCAAACATTTTTATAAGTAGTAATTGCCTATTTACAAGAATAACTCCTCATATTGAGTACATTTATGAAATGCTATAGAACTCGTACTTTCACTTTTAAGGAAAATGTCTTCCTCCTTACTATTACTTTTTAAACTTTATCCTTAAATCACGTAAGCAACCAAGCAACCCTTAAACACAAAGAAGTATTAAATTCTAAGAAGTAAGGAACAGTAGCTACGCTTTCTGGATTTGATTAAGGAACCCTTCAAAGGAAATTCCTATTTACTATTATAGAATAACTACTCCTAATTACTACAACTTTAAGAATTCGTTTAGTAAAAGTCTTACCTATTGATTTATAAAGGAAAACTCTTATACTATTAAATAACTGGAAATGGAACCTATTCAGTCTTTCCAAAATTATACTTTAATTTTCCTTATAATTACTCGTTTTGTTTTCTCTTTTTATGTATCTAAACTATTAAAATGCCTCTACTTTTTACGAATTAAGAAACTCCAACTTTTCTAGAGTAAGGGCTGGAAGTTGCTCCTTGTAATTAAGTATTTAGAATCGAGGTTATATAAATAAAGGTATTGGAGTAGGATAGTTGTTATACTTTGTTTTAGAGTTTCAAAAACAAACTCCTATTAAAAGTATTAGGAATTCGGGAAAGCTTACGGTGTATATAAAGAATTAAGATTTCTTGTCTATTTGCCTTTTACTATACTATATCCCCACCAAGAGAATGCCTAGGTTTTTAATGGAAAAATATCTTTTTGTGAAAGAATATACAGCTAAAAAAGAATGGGTTAACTTGTTTACTTTTCTTATTGAGATCTCTTATTATCCTGTAGGAATTAATCTATAAAAGGTATTTACTATATTACGAATTCTATAACAAGACTTAAAGAAACAAGATAACTAAAAACTCATATGGAATTAAGCCAGCTGTACTCCTTTATTGTAATAAGCTACCTCTTTTACACTTACTTCTAGAAAGATATATTACCTACAAGCTAAAGCTTGCCTATTAGTTACACATATTTATATTATTTTAGAGCACTTATAAGGTTAATTGAACAGTAGTTACAAAACAAGAGTCAATACATCTTAAGTTTAGATAGAATTCCTTAACTATAAATAAGTAGTAAATCTTATAACTAATAAAGTTTCAAGGACTTCTTAAGGGCACTTATCTAGTTCTTTCTAGAGTCTTTCCAGTTTTAAAGGTATTGCTTGCATTTACTGGTTAGTATTTATTTTGTTATTGGTACTTGTTTGCTTAAAAGTCTTTCTCGTATTATTCAAATTAGTATTAATATTAGTCTTGTGTAGATTTCATGTTAGAACACTTAATTAAGGAAGACACTTAATTTTTTAAAAGTAGGGCTTTTGGAGGGACTCCCACTCCTTTTTTGGATTTTTGAAGGCTGCTATTTAAAGAAACTACTTTTAAGAAAACCTCTCTAAAGCGCTATACTTTTCAAAGTAATTGCTCGTAATTAGGAATTTTTCCTATCTTACAAAAGAAGCACTCCTCATATTTACTACTTAAGAAAGAACTACACTTATTAAGGGAATGGGCTTAGCTCTACTCCCCAAGCTTCTTACAACTCCTTAACTCTATTAATTACTAATCCACAAAAGCTACAGAAAACAAACCGAATACATTTTGGTATTAGTAAGCGGATTTCCTATACTATTAGTATTATTAATAGTACAATAGTGAAGCTCCTAATACAGAAGAACAAGCAAGCTAATTCCAAGCTAAGAAAAGTAGTACATCAGTATTTTAAGTCTATAGAGGATACCTATGTTGTTAATATGTAAATAGTATACTTGTTACAAGGCTTCTAAAGTGTATATATTCCTGGGTTAGGATTATATTATTAGTAGGAAATCCTTAATACAGATTGGGCCCTTTGCTCGTACAAAGAAAGGGTCTTAGTTAAACTTCTATATTAATTTAACTACAAAGAAGCGCGTCACTTTTAAGTGAATTTAGAGAGACCCGTCACTTCTTAACAAATTAAACTTAGGTATAAGATTCTCTTGATTGAATATATGTTTTAGTTAAGGAAGTAATAGGTAAAGGGTTACTTATTTGTTTCAGTTAGCTCGTTTCTTAAAAATTTATAGAGTAGGTCCTTTTAATTAAGTAAATATACTTACTGAAGCTTTCCTGCTTTCCTCTAGTTTGAGTACTATTCCATTTTATAAAGCGAAGCAATTTCTAATATTAAAAAGGAGCGTTAAATCTTACAAAAAGAAGCTAAAAATTCCCGGGGATATAGTAAAAAGCTAAGTAGCTTATGTTTTAATTGTACTAATCCGAGATGCTCTAAGAGGAATCATAATTAGTGTATAACAATCTCGGATATCCTGCTTAAATTAAAGAGAATAGGTTCTATATCCAATTCTAAATTTAAGCGCTTTCCGTAGAAGAAAATAGACGTCATCAAGTCTTAAATAATAAAATGGCTATCTGTATTTCAGGATTTTCTAAAAGCAAAGGAAAGGCTTTGAAAGAAAACTGTATTTCCTGATTAACTGTTTTAAGCAGAATTACATATTTCAATTCTAGCTAGTTATTTCGCGTTGAGTCCTTAGTAGTCGTAAGTAAAGGATATTAGTTGATTATATATCCCTAGCTAAATTCTTTATTTCCAAAAGGTAATATGGAATTCTGGTTTAAGTATAATGTTAAAGGATTACTATTAATAAATAAAGTAATAAAATTTCTATTATTGTGTTGTAGTAGTACCAAGCACGTTAGACAGAACACAAAGAAACTTCTTTATGAAAGGAAAATGCTGCTTAACTCTAGTTAAAACCTTTTCTATTATTACTCAATCCTGGACCAAAAAATCCAGAGAAAGTAAGGACTTAGTCTTATACTTATAAGAAAAAGTCTTCTCTAGACTCCTTAAAAATGCTAGACTCGAAATCCTAAGGAAAAGCTATTTGGACTCTATGTTCTTTATTTTTAGTAAAACTATTTACTAAAGACTTATAAAATTTGAGGCTAAAGCTTGTCCTTAGGTTTACTATTTATAAGATTAACTCTTCTATAATTAGCACTTTCCTAATCCTTAACACAGAAAAGCAACCTATTCTATTAAGTCAAGAGTTACAGTAAGCAAAACCAAGACTAAATTAAGAAGTAAATCCCTAAGTTCCTCTACTCAAGTAATGAGTACTATTTGAAAAGCCAAGATTCTTGACTATTTATTCATTTTAATATTTGTAAAGAGCCCCCTTTTTTGTAAAAAGGACTTCTCTAAAGCTATTTTTGAGATTCAGTTTACAACTCTAAGACTGGTTTAAAAATACAAGAACTAAAGTTAATACTCTTTATATACTATATACGTACTTACAAAAACCTATTCCTAATTAGTAAAAATGAGTGCAAGCCCATTTGGGGAAAGTAGTACTAAAGCTAGAGTAAAGCATATTTAGGTTTTATAATTTTACAAGAATAACTATTCTACATTTTTAAACAAAAGTTACAAGGATATAAAGCAAGTAAGTATGCTTAGTCTAATCCAAAATAAGAGTTACTTAATCTTATATAGAATGGGCTATTAATAAGATATTATTATAAATATTTTAGAACAAGAAATAACACTTAAAACAAGCAAGGAAATGAACTAAGCTATAATCCTTAGTTATCTTTATGAAAGTAATTCTTTAACAACTCCTGGTAATTTGTCTATAAAATAAAGTTTTTCTAAATCAAAAAATCTTAAGCAAGTTAATGGCTCTCTAGTCAAGTTTCAGTACCATTTTTTAGTAAGCAAACCGCACTTAAAGTTATAAGGAAGAAAGATTTTATTAACTTCCCTTACGTTTTTAAAGCTGCCTTCTATTTACATTTATAAAGATAAAGCTATTACTATTAAAACTATTATAGAAGAATCTAGCTGCACTTGAAAAAGTGAGGGATATGTATTCTATTAATTCCTTATCTATTTAAAACTGCTAATAAGAAACACCAAATCTATTAAGGCAATAGGGTTCGATGTTACTATTAGAAAAAACTATGAAAATTTCCACACTTCGACAAACTTCAGTCTTTCAGGATATTTGTTAGTGGTTTTTACTACAGGGTTATGGGATTCAGTTTCAAGGACTCATACGAAATCCCAATTTTCAATAAAAAGGAATTACACACACATTCAAAGTCTAAAGAACTCTTATAATAAATGGGAACTCTCGCAGTATTTAGTGCGGACCTCCTATTCAGAACATCTCAATGCCACCAAGTTTAATTGGTTTTACTTACAAACTCATTTACACGGAAGTAAAAACAAAGAAATACCTTTTACTTAGTATTAGTAGCTTTTTAGCTAGATATACTTTATGCCAAGTTGACATGGGTCTCGTTTATAAAAAAGGGTCTTTTAAGGTTCTCCCGGGTATAAATAATGGATAATTCGAGTTTTTGTAGATAGGGAGTACTCGAAATTATCCTAGGGGCTTTCTCAAAGGCAAAGCTCCGCTTGATAGCATTTGGAGATTCAATTCATTTTTTGGAGGTCCTAGATTGAAGTAAAAATTTCTAAATGATATGAATAACTCTACAACTCTTTATTAAATTTCGGGATATGGGTAGTAGACCTTCAAGAATTCTCTTTTGTACCCCTTTTTTTCTTCCAAAAGTAAATTCAGCGATCTAAGAAAACTCCTGTCTAATATATCCTATTAAGTTAGCTACCCTTTATTTACATTTTATTTACAACAAGGTAAAAAGGCCCCATGTATAAACTTACTCTACTTTAGATAGCCAGTCGAGAAATATAACGCTTTTTATCGTCCTTTTTTATTGCTTAGTTGATAGTTTATAGTTAAAGCTATAACGACTAAAGAAGGTAACTAAGTAAGACCCAATCTAGTGTTTCTAAATTCTATTTGAACAAGTGGGTAAATAGATTTTACTCGAGTATCTATTGGATGCGTAGTTATTTCAGCAAGGATCAAACGCTTGCCCCTCCTTTGTATTTTGTATAGATTAAGCTCCTTAAGAATTACTGGATATAGCTAGTCAGTAATTATCGGGTAATAGATCTCATATTTTCAAGTTCTTCTGTAGCAGATACACTAGTAATAATATTCAATTATATTTTTAGTATCTGGATCTGGAAAGCCTCTTCTTTTATTTTTTTCTATGACTATAGATAATGGTGACCTCTAATCAATCAGTAGACTTGAATTTCTCGAACTATTTTATAAAAAGACTTGCTTTTCTAATGAAAGGATGAGTCCCAAATAGACTCTAAACAAGTTTTGGAGATACTAAACCCCTTTCTCTAACTCGATGAAAAGCCACACACGGATCTCTTATTTTAGTTGTAATTCCAAGGGAACTTATCGTGATACGAGTAGGACCTATCCTTTAACAAAAAAGCTCAAACAAAATATCTATAGAAGAAGACGCAACTCTACCTTTTAGAGGATATATCCTACAAGATTATAGTAGTATTTTTAAGACTAGGCTTTGTTATACAAAAACATTATATAAGATACTAGACTTAGTAATTTTACAGTAGGCTTAGAATTTAGATCACACGCAAGGAGAGTCGTTTTATACTTTTTGTATTTTGAGGATATTTGCTTAGGTTACCAACCCCATAATAATAAACCTTCCCTCTTGTATGTATAGTTATAAGGTAATTAAGCCTCGGTCGTATAGAATAAAAGTAGTAATGAATTACTTATAAACTGTTTCCTTCGTCCCATCATGAGTGTAGCTTTGGTGTTTATGCTCTTCTCTCCGCGAACTCCATTGTGATCCCTCCCCCTAAGAAAGTTCCTTCCGAAGAGGCTCCTTTTGCTTAGTTGGTTTATTCAATTTAAAAGACAAGGTAGTCGATAATTTTTTTAAAACAACTCAACTAATTGCGCGGAAATATAACTTCTGATGAATTTTTTACTCTATATGATATGGATAAATTTCGAAAGATTAATATTACGAATTGTACAAAATCTAGATAGATATTATCACTCAAATATAACTTACGTAAGCTAGTTTTGGAAAAGATAAGGAGGATTTTAACAAAAATGATGAAAGCTTGAAATGCAAAGTAAACTAGTTACTAGAGGTTAAATCTTGCTATCCTATGCTATGGTTTGCGTTCACATTAGTATGTGTATAAATGGATATGGAATAAAAGACCATCTTTTAATGCAAAATTTTAAATTGAAACATGTATTCAAAGAGTTAGTATTCTTTACTTTAAACTAGTTTACTAAAACCTGGTTTTGTTCAAGAGAGCTTCTAATTTAGCTGCTTTCTTGTTCTGCACTTTGTCTGTATTTTGATATACCTTTCAAGACGGTTTTCCTGCTATAGGATATGATAAAGCTTTTTTAGACTAATTGAAAAGTTACTACCTGTATGACAGGATTCGAACGTGCGACAATCCCTACACGCTATTTGCTGGTGTAACAAACTGGACGACTGTCCTTCAAAAGTTTCTAACTTTCTATTTACTTTCAGAAATTACAGGTAAGTAGATTTTAGTAATTCTTTATACAAGTTATTAAATATCCCATTATTTTTTTATCAAAAATAGGATTACTATAGTATTTGAACCAATGACATTCTACAAGTTGTCGATGTGCTTGACCTTTTTTAAGAGGGGCCCTACTAAAAGAGGAGTCTTTATTACATACATTTGTAAAACAATTCAATCCGAAGAATATCTCAATACATGGTGTATAGAAGTTTTAAAATGCCTTTTCTATTTGAATTTCCTAGTTTAGTACATTCAAGCTAATAAAAATTAAATATTGCTTACCCCCATTTCGGAAACCGCAGTCTGACCATCATCCCCACGAATTCTTTTTAATTAAAAAGTTAGGAAGAAAGTAAATTTGAAAAAGGCACTTCATTAGCAAATAGAATAGTATAGGCGAGCACTACTCAAAGGGTTATAACATGCAGCTTATTTCCATAGCGTAAAGCAGTATTTTAGGTCAACAAAACTCCATCCTGGTTAAAGCAAATAAATTGAGTTTCCATATACAATATCACTCTCAATTTTCCTAAGTGGATATACAGGAGCCTCCGGACAAGTCTCTATTAGGGCAGTCCCTCTTTTTTGCAATTTCGGTATATATGGTTAAGGTCCCAAGCTCCTTTGGCTACCGCGTGCTGTTAAACAAGAGTTAAAAACTACTAGCCTAACTAAATAGCTAAAACATAACATTTACATATCAATTAGAAAGGTAGACCTACTCTCTCTTGTAAGATTTTGGTGCCACGCACACAACCGGTTAAAGCACGGAAACTAAGCTATTTGGAATCCAAAAAGGAATAGAATTGCATGATACAAACTCTGTGTCGATCTAGGTAACAAAGTTTTAGAAAAGAAAAAACTTCACTAAACGAACAGCTCTATAGTTTCTCGGAGACCCCTAGTCTAGGTAGCTTCATATACTTCATTTGTAAATGAGGAAATAAATAAAAAGGCTCCTTAGTTGATAAGTGCAAGGCAACAAAGATTTTCAAGAGTATTAAGAAAAATATTCCGTTTCGCTCAATACGGCATCCCTTCAAGTTTTTAATTCTTATTTATTACGCTGCTCAGTTGAAGGAATATCATACAAGAAAACCATTGAGTTTTTAATTACTAAAAAAGGAATCCTATAAACTAAGTAATCTACTTGGATTTTGCTCCTATATAAATATAAGATTAAATGTTTTACTGCGTATCTTTTATAGAAACTTCTGTACACTTGTACTTTGTAATGTCCCGCCTCTTGCTAAGATATTTTACTATAAAATTAAAGAAATATCAAATAAATGAATCAAATTTCATAGGATAGGTGCTGAAATACCTGCTTGTATTAATATCTTTCTTTTTTAGAACGATATTAGAGGAGCTCGAATATTTAAAAAATAGTAAAAGCCTCCTATAGGAACTCAGTAACATACAAAAGGCTTAGCATAAACGGGTTACTAAAATTAAGTTTAAAAAGGTAAGGGTCAAACTAATAAAGTTGCGAACTAGTCGTTCTCCTTATTAAGAAGACACAGACTTGGTTATACTCAGAGAGCAATACTAATACCAATAAAGGATGTTTTTATATAATATCTAGAAGTCAAAGAGCTTAAAGTTATAGATTGACATGAACTAGAGGTTTTCGTTTAGGACAAGACGAAACTTCTATTATTCTTTGATTAGTAGGAATTCTTTAAATTACCTTTTTTTATTTGAGATTTAATATATTTACTTTAGGTTATTGTCAAGGAAAAAGTTTCCTATCTGAAAATCTTATATTTATTAGTAAAAGAACCTTTAGAAATTCTCTTTTTAAATTTGCTATTATAAGGTGTTCTCTACATGAGATTAGTTACTCATGTTTTTCTAACTATAAAATCGATCTTGCTTGAGTTTATTACCTAAATTCATTAGCGAACCTCTTGTGAAAGTATATGTTAATCACCTCTAAGTCGTACTGATATCTTATACCTCTATTTCAGCGCTAAGAGAGCGTCTAATAAAAACTAATTGCATAAGAACAAACCTGACAGTCAAAAACAGCACTACAAATTATTAGGATAATTCTGAAAAAGACAAGAAAATTTATAAAAAACGAAGAAGAAGTTTCTTAATTCTGTAGCTGATCGTAGTCCTGGTATATATTTATCCGAATGCATTAGTGGTTTACTAATTATCTTTTATAATCATCGTTATATTGTTAGATATATAACCAGTTGGGGCATGATATTTATCCCTACCCCTAAAAATTGTGGTGAGTGGCATAAAACTGGTAGAACTCATAGTAACTAAAGGATTGCTGACTAATAGAAATACACTATGAATTACCATAGAAACAAATGAGAAACCAAAGAACGAAAAAAATACCCTAACGTAATAGGATTAAACCCCCTTACTTTTTATCCTTATCCTAAATTCTCTTATATAGTTTATTCCAAACTAAGCTAAGGTAGTAGCGAAACTCCATGATATAGTATAGATAATATTTCTACCGTAGAGTTTATTTCCTCGATTTCATACAAACAAGGGGAGGCTCAAACAAAACAAAAAAGAGTTTTAATTATTGAATTTTATAGTATTAATTTCGGAGTTACTTATTGTTCGGGTTAGAGATTCCATTTTATACATTCTATTTCAAAAACAGGATTGACATAAAGGCAGCATTTCATTTAGCGAATCTTTAAGTGTAATTTTCCTTAACCAAAAGGACTCGTCAAGTAGGAGGAATAATCCTAAGAAAAAGACCTTACCAACACCTTGGTTTTTGTTATACAAAGTACATAGACAGATATCCGTATTCTACACCCTATCAGTATTTCCTCTTATGCTATAATCTAACAACTCTAGATTGAGTTATCACTACAAAGTCGTATCCGTTATTCTCATGTTCGAACTGATGTTACGGGAAAATAGCAGGAAATAGAAACTAATACTTAAAATTCTATATAGAGTATCAAATATTCGCTTAATTATCTATAAAAAATTAGAGTTACACAAACCTAGAATCAATTAAATGTCTTTCAGGATTCTTTTTCTTAGTAAAGAGCTAAAAACTTGTTGATATAAAAAAAGAGTTCCTTTTGCAGAGCTATGTAGCTAACAGTAAAGAAATCAACTTACTATCGGGTTAAATATGATACCCTTTTTTTTCACAGTTTAATAGGGTTTCCTGATATAAAGAACTTCTTAGGTATATTCTATGTCCATAGAGTTAGTTAGCAAGGCGAAGATCTTTAAAGCAAGATAACTAAAAAGGAATGAGAAACGTCCTCAGAAGTTTATTAAAACAGGTTCTAAGTTTAGTTGACAATTTTAAATTTACGTATTATATAAAGGTTAATCCGGGACCCCTCAGCTTATCCTTCTATCTATAGCCTAGCGTGAGTCAACCTTTAGAAAACTTTCCCTTAGTTCAGAATTCAATATTATTCTATAAAGTAAGTTGTGTTTTTTATAGAGTCCACACCCCATAAGAGTACTCTGCAGCTACAATTCTAAAAGTTAGGGATCAGGTATCCTCTTTTCTTAAGAAGCTTTCATTTTAGAATCATAGAAAATTTCATATCATTGCTTTTACTCCCTTTTAGGATAAGTATGTACAACTTAGGTTTTTCTAAGTAAAGGAAGTTCTTCCTTAAACCCTTTCGTTAGTCTTGAGAGTCTTTACTTGATAATGTATAATAAAAATTCCTTTTTAACAGGGTAAAAGAAACTCTAGCATCTCTGGGCAATCCTTAGGAATTCGGAATACTAAATAGGGGATTCATAAAATAAGGAGAGATAGATTTCTTAGTCTTAGAAGTTTTGTGCGATTAGAACCTACGTATTATCTTAGTTGTTCTAGTTTTCTTAAAAGGTAAGGTATAAATATCTGAAAGCGGGAATTCTCAAACAGAGTAAATACTGACGCTAAAAAGGCCTTGAATGTACAAACAACACTTACTTAGTGTCTGAACTCTCGAGAAAAAGAAAAAGTATTCTAGATAGTAACTAAAGCCCATATTTATTCGCTATCCTTAGCCTTTTTGAAAGTCTTTTCTTTTGAGCTAAGCCTTAGATCCGGTTTTGGGTAAGGTAACAAGTAAACGAGGTGCTATCCTTTTGGGGGTATTTTCCAAGTACAGGCTTTTCCTGAACAAGGTATAGAATTAAACTGAGTAACTAAGTAGGTTAGGAGGATGTCCCCTATAAGAAATGCAAAAAGAAAAGTATCTACTTGATAGGTTGTAATAATGAAAAGAACGGGTTTCAAAACAAACTAATTGAGATAGAACCGAATACAGTTTTTACAAGCTCAAAGGGCAATTGCCTTGGAAGTTTTGAGCTACTAGAATATCTGGTAATAATAGGGGAAGGTTTCATCGTAGTCTCTAATCTAAGTAATTTAAAAAAGAAGAGTCTAAGTTATATGCTTTTTGTTTAGAGTACAAGGTATTTCTTGTAAAGGGGGACTCTTATAGGGTAAAGAGAGGATTTCCCTACCAATTTCTGAGAATTTCCTTGTTGTTAGTTTAATTAAAGTTAGGAAGTCACAAGGAACAATTAAAGTTTAAAAGAATTCTTCTTTCCTCAGTTCCGGATCTGTAAAAGTAATACAGCTAAACCAGAGGGAACCCTAATAATTAGAATTAAGCTAAAGGAATCTCGCACAAAGTACAAAGTAAAGTAAGCATACAGAACTGGGTGTTATAATATATAGTCATAAATAAGAACATGAGCCACTCCCTATTTATAGAGCCTGCCCGCTAAATGAAAGAACAAAATAAACTAACCTAATTTATTTACTTAATAAACCTTTTGCTATATGTTTTTTGATTAAGGATCTAAAGTTATTTGTACAGTAATTTAATTAACTTTCGCCGAAATAAGAGATCTAAATGCTTTTTACTTGACTTTGCTTTTCGGATGTCTAATGAAGAAAGGTCAATAAAGAATGCATATTGTCTGGACTTTCCCTAGATTCTTGTTGAAGTTAGCCCCATTTCTTAGATTGAAAGTTTAACACTAAATGCACTAAATGATTCATAACAGACCACTAAATAACCTGGCTCAGAGAGTTCACCTTGATAAATATTTAAGGTTCTTTCTAGTTACAAACTATACTTCTGCAAAGTTATGGATATTCATAATCAAAATCGTGGTATTGCACAACCAATTATTGTAGCGGGCCTCGCTTAATTCAGTACAATTTTTACTCTCAGTACGGGTGAGTGATGAGTTCTTTTTTAGTTAATGATAGGCTGGTGCTAACTAAGCTGCTAATTATGTACCCTAAACACTTACAACCTTTCCTTTATGTTTAATATGAGCAATTGGTTTCCAAGTCAACCATTTTATTTACTGTTACTCAACAGTAATAGACTTAATTCTGTAATTACCCTTGTGCGTACTTCCTGCGGAAAGTGCATACCCCCTATATTAATGCTAATAGTTGGGATATTAGTTATTCTCTTTTTATTTAATCCGTAGGATAAAATACTTGCGGATTTCCTTTATAGACTTTATAAACCCCAATTATCAATTAACAGTAGATTCATTGTTTTCGTCAAAATATATTTGTTACTTACATTTTTTAATTTAAACTAATATTAAAATAAAAAATAGAATACTAAAAGCACTAACCAAGAAAATTTCTTAATTTCCTTAAATTAAGAAAGCTGACATTTTTATAAATTTAGTATAGTAAGTTGCGATATACTACTTGAACAGGACAGTATCTTTACACATTCTACTACTAATAGCATGCTTTCCCGTCGGTTTTAACCCTCATAAATATTTCTCAAAAAGTAAAAGATTAGGCTCCCTTATTGAGTCCTTAGCGAAATGCGGGGTAACATTACTCTCTAAACGAAAAGAATTCTATTTTTGCAAAGTACTTGTAGATATTCCCGGTGTGTCTTCAAGAGTTTCTCTAATAAGAGGATCCGAGTAGTGAGAAAGCTTACTAGAATAGGAAAACTTAGTAAGTGGGAAGTAAAAAAGCGTATTATAATGAGATAATTAGGGACTCTAAAACTCGAATCGAGTATAATAAAAATTGCAAAAATACAAAGTCATTTATTCGAAGTAAAAACTTTTTGAAACTCAGAAACCCCTTTTGCTAAACCTAGCTAACAGATATGGACTGAGTATAGTACTGCCTACAGAGACTAACGGAGTCCTTAAAGATTTTAGTATAAATACTGTTTAGTCCAAAAATACCCAAAAAGCTGTCAAGGATTATAAAATCTATATTATCAACTTTTTGTGCTATACTAAACTCAAATAACTGAGTAACGTGGTGTAGAAATCTCTTAAATTGAAACTGTAAAAAACCGTAAGCGGGAGCCTCCTTAGTGAGCAAAAAAGGGAATTTTGTTTTCGAGAACTCTTTCGGAGATACAAATTCCAGTAGTAAAACAGCATGAAAAGGAGCTTCAATAGGAATTTCCTTAAAAGCTCTTTATACCCCTTTTTAAGAACTTTACACAAGTTTATAATATTTATATTATTTTTGAGTGCCTTGGAACATATCCCCGTAATAGCTTGGAGAAGCCTGTCTAGGAAATTAATTTATAACATATGTCTCTTTGAAGGACTCTCGAAACTGAATATCAAAAAAAGAAATCCTTTTTTATATGCTTCAATATTATTGAGAGTAGTTTAGCTAGGACCCTTTACATATTTTAGTAGGAGGTGCTTAACTAAGGTATCGATCATACTGGAATTCATAAGTAAGTCAACAAAAAGAAAAAAGAGGAAAAGTAACATACATAAGCAGCCGGATCCTGTTTCTAAAGGAATATAAAAGAAGGAGTATTTTTAAGTATTACAAAGATTGAGGGGCATAGCTAGGATGAAATGTATTGGAACTTTTAGATGAGTATTAGGAATTCGCTTAATTAAAAAGAGGTAATATGCTAAGCAGTTTCCTTTGGAGTTTCAAGTTAGCTTGTTTCTTTATATTTTTAGTCTAAGGAGGATGCCCTTGCGGCTTCCTGTAGCTTTACTAAGGAGTCTTACGGAAGTAAGCCAAGTTTTTGTTCTATAGAAGCAAAAGAGAGGGTTACTTACCAGGAATCGTAGTACAATAAAAGAGTAGTACAATTTCCAGTTAGAAAGAGGCTCTTTAGTTAGAAAAATTCCCTAAAAAAGGAGTTTTGAGAATCTGCTTATTTTAGCTTCGGTTTGCTTGTATTAGTTAGACTATAGGAATTCTATCTTGTAAAGAAAAGTAAATTATCCTTCTTATAGATTTTACTCTAGTTTGAGTATACCTCAACTAGCTATAGATTTGGTAAGCTTTAGCAAAATATATATGTAATTTTCCCTTGTATTTAAGAAAGGCTGGATAATAATCCTAAATTTCATAAGACAAAGAAGACTATTTATAGTAAATTTAAGGTAATTATTCTGATGCTTAAATTTAAATAAGGGGTACGAGATTTGGCCCATTAGTAGGAATTTTTTCATTGTTAACAAAAAAGAGAAAGTTTTATACACTGCTCCTCCTACATTGCGGCATTTGACAAAAACGTGCATAAGAGGTATACAATTTGTGCTTTATAACATGGTACCCGTTTTCTAAAAAAGAAATTCTTTTATGTCAGTTGCTGCTAGGTTCCTCTCTTAAGGACGCTTTGTAGCTTTCCTTCTACAATTAGAAATAATTCAAGTTACATCCTTGTGACCGGGTTCTCGACTTTTTTTAAACAAATACCTCACTTTATGAATTTTACAAATTTCACGGAGACTTCTTGACTAGTGTTTTTTATAAATAACTTTCTGAAAGGTTTAAGTAGCAGAAATTTTTAGGATTATTTAATAGTGGATTTTTTGAGTTATTATAATGCTATAGGGATCCGGGTAAGGCCTTTTCATACATATAAAGATATGGGCATGCTGTTTTTCTTAAATTCAAAACTAGTTAAAATTCTTTGTCCTGCTTAGAGTATTCTTTTTTTATCTGGTTTCGTAGCCTAGGCAGTAGTAGTCGGATACGTAGTACTTGTCTTGTTAGGAATCTAAGGGACTTAAAAGAAAAAGTATGCTTTAGTGTCGTAAATTCGGCATTTTTATAGTGAAATAAATTTCTAAAAGTTGGGAATAAACTCAAACTGCCAGTCTAACTTTTTAGGGGCTCTCGGTGGTTTAGCTATTCAATTTAGAATCCTTGTGTACTTTGAGCTTTATATAAGTGTGTAATTGCCATCTTAAGAAGGGTTTTCTTTAGCCTTAGTTATGAATCGAGTCTATTCTTAATAGAAAATTTAAGACCTAGCATAGAAAAGGCATAGTAATAATTGGAGAATCGCAAGTAAACAAAAAAAGTAAAATTTAATATAGAAAAAGGGTTATATCCCAAAAAGGAGACTTAATAATTAGGTGTCCGAATCTCATCTGACTCCAAAGGGAATAACTATCGTGTTACAAACGGTTGCGAGGATATTCCTTAACCTTAGAGTCTATCTTCAGGGTTTAAAAAAGATAATATAGTTTTTTGTTTTTATATCTTCAAAAGGAGCTCCTTCAGCCTATTATCAAGGTGTTCAAAAACATCTGTCGACTCTGTTGGGTTTGAACCAACGGGTTTAATTACCAGGAAAGAGTGCTGAATACATAATTTTGATTTGTACGGACTTTCTTCAAAGAAACCCTAAACTTAATTATTACCGGGATTCAGAGAGCCCATGCTATATTCATCCGAAAAGTGGACTCTACTTAAGTACCCTATTATATTCTTTTCAATTCCTAAAACGTTTGCTGGCTCATAAAAGTTATCCGTTTCTAAAACCGCAATTAAATAATTAATACGTTCCTGTATTGATCAAATCAAGTAGGAGTCGAAATCAGTCTTCTATTTGCAAACCCCAAGTAGTTCTAAGAAAAAATTATAGCAGAAGTACATCTGGTGAAAGTCTCTTAAGGACTCTTCCCTTTTAGTTTGTCAAAACTCTTTGAGGTTAAAAGGAGAAAAAAATCTACTGTATGCTTCCTAACAGCGGATTGTTGTAATCCTATATAAGGCTGACATAATGTACTGAGCATAAAAAAACTTCTTTAGTTGCATGAGGTTAATAACTCTAGTAATTTTAATATAGGCGGGTTTTCTCTAATCGAAATGGGAGGGTAGTATAAAAGTATTCATTATCTATAACCTGTTTATAATCTCTTACAAAAATCCGGTATCAACTAAAAATGAACAGTAAAAACCCACTAGCATAAGAATTCTATTCCCTTAAATTTCATTCGTCTAACTGAAAAGGTGATAATATCAGTTGAAAGTTTCTGCAGTGGGGAGCTTAAGATTACTCTATTTGGATACTCCTAAAAGAGAATTAAAAAGTATATCCAATAATACATTATTTATTTACTTCACCTGAATATTCCTACTATCCTAAAGGAATCCTAGGTCATATAGTGCTTCGGCGATACGAGGCAAATCTCAAAAATTAACAAAAGTTCAAATCTCGCTATTAAAGATGTCAAGTTCTACCTAAGGACATTCAGATTTAAGTCGTGTTTAGCAATAAATTAACTTGTAACAAAAAGGATAAAGTGTAAGCTTATAAAAAAGGGATATATATAACAAGGTATTCAATAATACAGGGACCTTAAGTGATAAATATTATTTAGCACGACTTAAAACCTAGATCGAGCAAAAACGGACAGTTATACGCACGTGTAGGTATAGAGATGAGATATCCGGTGTTCTCATAATGAAGATAACCGGAATTTTAGACGCTAAATCACAAAAAATCTCAAGCAATACAAATAGAGTCAAGCTGTTTATTAGAGTCTGAGATACGGAAAACTCAGATAAGGAACCCTTATAATAGAACAAGGGTATAAGATAGGCTAAGGCAGGGCTTAAATTTATTACGGGTTTTTAATTGTATAATTTTTCTGTTCCTATTCACATATAGATCGAAGTTACTTTTGAGAATATCCATCTTACACGTTCTTAAAAGAGCTTCCTCCATACAGTTAAAATTAAATAACCATCTGGTTAATGCCTTCTTTCTAAGTTATGTTATAATTAAGGGCTAGATTGTTCCTTATTAATTAGTGTCTATCAACAAACTGCAAAATTTAGAGTATAAAAATTTCTATGAGACACTCTTCACATTCTTGAGTAATATAATAGCTTAGGTATAACTTATCCTGCTAGATAAGAAAAATGCGGTAAAGCACATAATTAAAAGACTTGAGTCCAGAGTTCTAATCGATTTAGCAGTAATAGCCAGACACAAACAGTTATCAGGTTTCTTTTACTAAACAAATAGTTTAACTGAGACCTCTTGTTTATGGTTTATACCGATTAAGTTTCGACCCTTTGTACGCGGTATTTATACATATTTGGAGTTTGGGGATTCAACCTAGTTAAGCTGAGGGGGTTTCTAGAAAGTTCTTAAGCATCTCTCTTTCCAAATCTTATTCTCGAACCAACTCAATTTGGATCAAAGAAAGCAGCTCGAACTACCGACCCAAG